>DWCF01005224.1:0-14665 GCA_018230265.1 Delias oraia
TGAAAGCGTGTGTGAAGCAGCCTCCGAGTACTGGAGATGCTCTGCGATAACCAACCCGCCTGCCAAGCGTGGTGATTAAGGCAAAACCCCCATGATTTCGAGTGGCGACCGCGTACCGGAAAACGCACGTAGCCGATGGGAAAACGATCTCATAAACCGCTGGATATCAAGATCGCAATAGGATCGTCTTTGGAAGATGCCTGAGTACAACAGTGGACTTAATAGGCTGGTGATGATCAAAAATACAAATTATTTATTAATTCAACTTCATTTAAGTGAAAAACTATTAGTAGTTACGACTGTTAAACGTTTAGAAAGGATATTAGGTCAATCATTGCTTATATCTAAGTAGACCGGAAGCCTCATATCATAAGTATAATTATTAATAATGATATTATTAAATAACATTGCTACTTCCGATATATATAACTATTATATATTTGATGTTTTTATTTATTTATTTTTATGGTATAGCAGAAAACGGAGCAGTTGGGTGTCTTATATGGTAAGAGAACATCGCCGCTCATGGACAAATGTGCCACAGTCCGCGCATTGGTTGTGTTGTTGGATTTTTACGCTGCATAGTAGAAACACCCTTACAAGTACAACTACCATTTCACGCTGAGTATTCTGTGAGCCTGTGATCACTTCGGGCGAGCCGACCCAACTAGTGCGTTAGCATATTCTTCAGCATATGTCACTTACGGGTTTATAAGTTTTAATCTTCATCGTAACATTTTATTTTTATATATATTATTATTCATTTAAAATAGCCTTTTAAGTATAGAGTGAATAAAAATTATTCATATTAGTCTTGATAATTGAAAAATGTTTAAAATTCCTTATGAGTAACAAGAGTTGTCATTAATTTAATCATACATTTTTAATAAAGTCAATAATCACTAATATTCATTCACGAATCAATAAAGTCTATTATATAAGTATTACTGTTGTTTGGAAATGATTACTTCAGTTCCGAGTGTGAACATGGCCAGAAAAATATATAACACGACTGAGTTCTTTCAGTATTCTTCTCAGATACGTGAACAGTCTGTTGACTTAGACCAGTGCGCCGCAGACTCCCGGGGTCTGCGATTATATGTATAGGGATCGGTGGTCTAATCTCTAGAAAAAAAATAAATGCTATTTAAGTAATTTAATACCTAACATGATTTTTTTGCTGTTTATTTTATGAAGGGGTCCGGGACTAAAGGACGTGAAAGGACGAAACTAAGAGACCGTGGCTAAAATGGATTGGGAATCGGTGACTTAGACTAGATGACGTACATATTTACGACAAAAAAAAATCATTAAAAACTAGGGAATACGAAAATAAGATAAATTGTGATAGGGCTGGTATTCAGCGTTTCAGATTTTCCCTCCATACAAACACCAACACACTAAATCAATAAAAGTCTTAACCACCATGAGAAATCTTTGAATATATACGATTATCTAAATTAAAATATGGTAAAATTAAGAAGACCGTAATATCTGTCACCGTTGCATATAAATTTAAATAATCAAAAATTATTTTTCCAATCGTTTTGTACTAACTTCCTAATAAGACTTTATTTGTTCGAAGAAAACAACGATAAGGGAATATCATAAAAATTGTAGCAATTTTAATTGAGAAATTGTATTTATAGAAATAAACATAGATGAAGCATTATAAAAGTTATATTGAACTTTTCTTACCGTTAAACCTTTACTTCCTTAATAGTTGAATCATTGTTTTAGTTATAAATGAGTCACAATTCGATAAATATTTCATACATTACATTCATACCCCAATCCTGGGTCTGTGGTCAACGCTTATGTTTTTTGACTCATCCTCGTGACTAAAATATCCAAAAAAAATTTTTGAATAACTAAACAAATATAAATAAATAGTAAACTAAAAAAACAAAAACAACAATTACATTAGCCAACGTAAATTATTTGAACAAAAATTAATATATATCTATAGAATAAATTATATAACAATTAATTTTGGGCGCCATTTTATTATTAATCGTATTTAAAAGGGAAGCATAGAGTATACGAAACAAAACTCACTGAATTACCAGATTATCTTAAATCGGGAATACAGTTATTACGTATTGCATACATATACAATAAACAACATTATTATTTATTTGTGATTTTAGTTGTATATTAGTACATACTGTAAATCAAAGGGAAAAGAGTACAAGTACCGTACTGTTTAAAAACTGTTAAATACATAATATAGGTCCTTATAAAATATTCTGTTATTATTTTTAATTGTTAAAAACTAAAGTGCCTAGTAGCTATGTGGTTGTTACCATATTATTGGCTTCGAATCTCGGTCCGTGCTATTGTAATTTATTTAGACTCTGGAAGGACTTGACAGTGACTGGGCGATTGTCTTAATACTATCGCATCCGTGGAAGAGCCATGCTGAAGCTAGGATACTGATGCATTATTCACAGAACAGAGTGAAATGGTATTTATACACTTGTACAGTGTTTCGCTGAATAAGCGAGGCTATTGTAGGCCGATAAAATGCCGCTCAAGCGGCGTAAAAATCCGTTAACACAACCAATGCACGGATTGTGGCGTGGACACATGGGCAGCGGTGATCTCTTACCATATACGAACCCACCTGCTCCATTACGATAAAAAAAAACACTTCATGCCGAGGTAGTTGTGCGTAATAAATTAATACTAATTGAATTCGGCGTTATGTCTTTTCCAATTTATAAAAACGTTTTCAACTCATGCAATTTGTCTGTAATATTTTGTAGCGAATAGATTACTTTTACAATTACATAACGTCGACAAAAACCGTCTGAAAGAAAGCTATATTGGTCTCAAATATTCGTGGAAGTGGATTGTTCATGCTCAATGACTTTTATTGCACGATATATCCTTGTATCTATGCTATCTATCTATGATATGCTAATTCGGTATAGATTTTGTATTGGTCGCGTACGGAGGATTTTTATTTATGGTAGCAGAACGGAGCACATGAGTTTTCTATATGGTAAGATAATTCCAATGGACAACAGCGCCACAGTCCGTGCTTAGTTTTGATTTCCGGCTTTTAAGTCATTTAAGCGTTAGAATTTCTAGGGCCTCCGATGTTCACTCAGTGAAACACAGTACAAGTACCGCTTTACGCAGAGTATTCTGTGAGCCCGTGGTATCACTTTGGACGAGCCGGCCCAATTTGTGCGTCAGCATGATTCTCCCATGAGTGAAAGTAATCTGCGTTTCGTATCTTATCCCTTTGGGGAGCTGCTAAAATGATCATCCTAAATTTGACAAAATAACGCATTTCAAGAGCGATTTTAGGCCTATTATATGGCCTATTATAGTACTATTATCTTCTCACCATATACTAGAGTTAAAATTTGTTGAATTATACTTAGATGTCTCGTGTCGTGTGTATGAGAATTCTTAATTTGAATCTATTAAGATTTTTTTTTTGTAGACAAGTAATAAAGTTGGCTATAACAATTCGACCAAGGGAGAGCGTTGGTATTCAGAATTAAAAACGTTCCTTTAATGTCTCATTGTTATAAAAGAATGTCAATGATATAATGTTTCATTGGTTATGCTTATGTCTATAATTAATTAAATTAGGTCTATGTATATGTTGATATTTATACATATATTTTAATGAATTAAAAAAACATCTCGTCCGTTTACATACCCAGCCCATCCCGGAAGAAAACGTTCTTACAACACAACCGTTTAGAAATAACTTTATCATAGTATTATAACACAATTTTAAATATAATCCTAACATTGACTAATATACATATATACATATACACTATACATTGTTTAGAAACAGGTGGATAATAGGCAATTTTTTATAAAAATGCTTAGATATATTATTGAATTATTCACATAAACATTACATACACAGATACATAATTATGTGCGAATTATGTCCTATTTTTGAACTATCTTTGACTGTTAGTAATTTTTAATGTAACTGTAGAGTATAACTATGTCTATGTTTATATAAAGAAAAAATCTGACCTTCCTTTCAATAGCGGCACGGTCCACTTATAATTCTATTTAAGGATTTAATTTCAGTTCCAAACACAAAATAATATGTATAACCCTTTATTTTTCTAATTTATATAAAGAAAATGTGGATCATTTAAAGAGATTTTTCGAGATAATTAAAATATCATCGTGGGAAAGCCATGCTGAATCATGTGCTGACGTTGGACGCACTGATTGGACCATCTCTTCTGAATTGATATCACGGGCTCACAGAATACTCGCGCGAAATGGTACTAGTACTGTTGTAGTATGTTTTGCCGAGTAAGGATATCGGAGGCACATAAAAAATAACGCTAAAACGGCGTAAAAACTAATGCGCGGACTGTGACGTAATTGTCCATGGGTGGCGGTGTTTTCTTGCCATACTGGAGACCCACCTGCACCGTTGACTGCTATACCATAAAATTATGTGCTTCGTAGAATAATACTTAAATGTAAGTTTTATACGTTTTATATAGATGCCATTATTTTTTTATTCTTTATCGGAAAATGGAGCAGGTGGGTCTCCTATATGGTAATGAACACCGTCGCCCAGGAACAACCGCGTTACAGTCCGCGCATTGGTTGTGTTGCCGGCTTTTTTACGCCACTTAAGCGGCACTTTTTAGGGCCTCCGATATCATCAGTCACTCTGCGAAACAGTACAAGTACCGTTTCACGCTGAGTATTCTGTGATCCAGTGGTATCACTTCAGACGAGCTGGCCCAATTAGTGTGTCAACATATGCTTTAGCATGGCTGTTCCACGGGAACCACAGTATTAAGACTCTCGCCCGGCCATTGTCAACCCCTTCCAGAGACCAAATAAATTATATTTATCCGGACCGGGATTCGAACCCGTTACCTCTCGCTGGTGTACTTTTAAAACCATTAAGCCTTTTAAAAATGGAATAAAATTAAATAATAATTAAAAATAAATACCATAGACACAGAGGCCACAGCTCTGGGTTAAAACTTTTGATTTTTTTTATTTATTTACAGTTAGGTGAACAATTTATTTCCTCGATTATGTACAATACATTGAATTATATTATATTTAACACATTTTATATAACCCACAGGCCTTGTTTAGTTATTGCAAGTACGTAACATGATACCTATTTATAATTAATTGTCTATGGACGCTTCCGCGAAATTGTTCCGGTGTCTAGATACGTAATATATAAGTCAACATTAAGATAACCTAAGCAATTGTAGTTTCCCACCATTAAAATGTCGTTTTGCGAATTTCTCTCGCTTAAACTAACTATGCAGTGTTTAATGAGTTGTCTGAATCTCAGAGCAGTTAGATTTTTTATGAAAATGGTGGCAAACGAGCAAGAGCCTTGCCTGGGATAAGCGGTCTTCCTCCAATAGATACTTCTAGAGTCTAGACATTTCAGGCCTTTTTGGGCGAGGTTTGCAGATATTTCAAGGCCCCCAAGTCGTATTAATATCACTGCAGGAAGCTGATTTCACTGGTGGGTGTCTTATATGTTAAAAAAGCACCGCCGCCCATGCAGAAGCATATGCATCAGCATATGCTTCTGCATGGCTCTCCCACGGGTGAATACCTAAATAAAAATAAATTTATCAGAATAAAAGAATGAAGAAAATACAAACAAAATCAATCAGTTCTTGAACGTCAAACTAGTAGTCTGTTGTCGGCAATTTGCATTTGTTACGTAATTACTACCTTTCTTCTCGAGAAACTTAAATAATATGTTTTCTACAAAATACTAGTCTCTGAGGATTAGAATATAATATAATACGATTATTATTAAGTTATTACAATGGTTGATTTCAGTCTATTCAAAGCAATAATCTTTTTTAAATTCGAAAGTACGTCAAGGTTTACATGTTAGCTTCAGTGTTAGCATAAATAACGTATTCTAGATAATAAAATAAATTCACAAATGAAATCGTTAAATGTATAAAAGTCATAGGCAATGCGTTCCTGACTGGTAATTAATTTAAACTAACATTGTGAACATTGAGGCCTATGTCCAGCAGTGGTCGTAAATGGGCTGATGAAGAAGAAGAAGAGAAGAACATTGTGAACATTTATCTATTAAATTTTTACCCGTGACAGCCACGTCTTGGTTGTATTACTGGGTTTTAAGTCGATAATTATTACATTTTTGTGGGCCTCCGGTTATCTCACACACTCATTGTAACAGTACAACTACAATCAAGGAATTCCGTGAGCCCGTGGTATCACTCTGGACGAGCCGGCTCAATTAATGCGTCTGCATATGCTTCAGCATGGCTCTCCGACGGGTGAATTACTATTATAATCTTTAGTTTTTTGTACTTAATGTTTGTACCATTAGGAGTTCAAAAAGATACACAAATGTGGTTCAGTAAAACCGTAAAACAATATTTATTTTAACTTTGTATGTATATAATAAATAAACATTAATATATAATAATTATCCATGTAATATATTTTTTTTATAAAATCGGTGGCAAACGAGCAGGAGCCTCAACTAAGGCAAGTGGTCCTCCGCTCACGGACACCCCTATCCCTAGCAGAGCCGCGGGTGCGTTGCCGGCCTTTAAGGATTGTGTACGCTCTTTTCTTAATGCTCCCCAAGTCGTATAATTTATATTATAAGAAATGCACACATTTAAATGAGCTTTCTTTTTTAATAGTTGTGGCAACTTTCACATCTGGTTTTGGATATTTATATGTGGAATTAATAAAAACAGTCTTATACACTATTATCACTAAAATAATTAATTGTAAAAGGTATTTTTTTTATTCTATAGCGGACAACAGAGCAGCTCCTATGTGATAAGAGAACACCGCTGCCCATGAACAACCGTGCCACAGTCCGCGCATTGGTTGTGTTGCCGACTTTTTACGCCACTTAAGCGGCTTTTTTAAGGGCGATATCCTCACTCACTCTGCGAAAAATAGTTGAAGAACCGCTTCAAGTACGCCTACCATTTCACGTTGAGTATTCTATGAGCTCGTG
Source organism: Delias oraia (assembly GCA_018230265.1). Classification (NCBI taxonomy): domain Eukaryota; kingdom Metazoa; phylum Arthropoda; class Insecta; order Lepidoptera; family Pieridae; genus Delias; species Delias oraia. Next base: position 7,004 of record DWCF01005224.1, read on the forward strand.
GTAGCAATTTGGAGGAGCTGGCCTAATTAATGCGTCAACATGGCTCTCCTACGGGCGCAAAGGAATTCAAATTCAAACAATATTTATTCACCGTTAGATATTTTACGTATTAGTTGACAACGTCATTAAATTACACTTTGCAACCACGTGGTTGACGTCAAAAATTTACGTACGACTAAGTTTAGTATGGCTTCCTAGGCGGAGTTAGAGCTTACATTGTCATGTTTAAATAAAAATTGAATCTGGAAATCTGGCGCCACGTTAGCTTTCAACCATTCAGCCACGAGTTACTTGAAACTCGTTTGGCGTATATCTTCTTCCTCATTAATTTCCATAGAGCCATGACATTAGATATTTAATGGGTCTAATCTGGCTTAAATTTACAAATATTAATTATTTCTTTGCGTCATTAAAATCCGCGTAGGTTTGATAAGTAGTAACAACAAGAACCTTTAGTGTTGTTTTGGTTCACTTAAACAAGTTTTATGCTACATTTAACATATTAAAATGTTAATTAAAACGGACCTCTGGATGGGTCCAAATTTTTATATCAACATCACAAGAGAATGCTTACCAATGAAGACTTGTTTTTTACATTAGTTACTTTACTTTATATTACGGTACGTAGTTAGTATTATATTGAAGTTAATTTCTTTTTATTTATTCGGTTTGGGAATGACTTGACAGTGGCGGGAGATTATATCATGGTCTTATACTTTATCGGCACGTTCAAAGTGATACCACGGGCTCACAGGATACTCAGCGTGAAACGATACTTGAACTGTGATTAGTGAGGATATCGATATATTTCAAAGGCTTCCCATGAAATTATGTCGCTTAGGCAGCGTAAGAAACCGGCAACAGAATTAAAGCGCGAATTGTGGTGCGGTTGTCTATGGGTGGCGATCCTAGACAACCGTACTACACACCGACACCATCTCCTATATGATAAGAGAACACTTAAGAGGACACTTATCTCCCTCATTGTCTGCTATACTATAAAAAAAAGAAAATACAGCTGCTTTACCCCAGAAAACTCTAAACCAGATGTCTTCACTGTCTATGGTCGAATATTGAGTCTGTATCGCTATTCTATTAGTCTATGACAACATGTCTCTATGTCTGAAAATTCAAACAGATTACGCCTATGCAAGTATTCAGTGATCAGTGATCATCTGTAATTACATACAAATGAACTTAATATATCGGCCGAGGTTGTTTTCACTTTCATTTAAAATTCTCACCACGAAAATAGCGTTTCACGCATACAAATTATAATGTACCATGCTTATGACATAGCGTTTGTACTTTATATGGATAAATCCTTTTATTTATAAACTCAAAAATCAGATTTTTTTTCTTTGTGAACTGTCTGGTATCTGCAATAACAAATTCACGTGTTAGAAAGTGGAAAAAATGAAATATTCAATTGATTACGGAGATTTTTTTCTAAATAGCCTGTGAGTAATCTTTTATCAGAATAATCTATATCCACGAATATTCTTTATCCAAAGATATATCTCCTATATTGTCTGGTTAGTGTATATACTACGAACTTAAATTTTTATATCACAATATCATCGAAAGTTCTATTGTTTGTGGAAATCATAAATCATATTTTCAATGTATATCACGTACGACTGACCGCTTGCGAAACACCAATTGTTTTGAAGTGTGGCAACTCTATTTGGCGGCAAAAATAATGACGTCCGATGTGTTAGTGTACATTTATTTATATCATCGTTCTTCAATTAGAATATTTTTATCCTCAGAATGGAGATGTATTGATTTTATAAATTAATTAAAAAACTTGCATTAATTGTATGAAGAAACTGTTCTATAGTTTGAATATGATATTCAAAGACAATGACATGAAAATACAGTAGTCTGTGGTGTAAATTGATATTGTAGATAACCACAACAATAGCTTTCCGGTTGGCCCTTTCGTTGCAAAATTTATTACAAAACAATGAACTGTGACGTCATCGGATAATTTTACGTAAAGATCTAAAATCTAAATTATGCCCATTGAGCTACATTCGGTTCGAATTAAATTTGAACAATGTATTTTTGAACGTTTTCCCGCCAGCAATTTCCCTCGCATAGACAAGTAAACAAAAATGAATAATAGTCTATACTAAATCTATTGAACCGATCTTGAAAATTCTTCACCAATAGATAGCTATGTTATTTGTGAGAAATACATATAAACCTGAAAAATTAAGGCTTTCTAGTGCTTAATCGTATTTACAGTCGAAGAAAAACCGGGCAACCTTACTTAAATGTTTTTTATAAATGATCCCTTAACGATAAAAGATACATGTTTGAGCGGGAGACAAAAGCTGTATTTAATAATGCCTGTAAGAAATCCATGACAGCATTTATCAAGATTCATAATTTATATGGCAAAACAATATTTTCCAGGTTATATAGTACTTTAAAAATCAGATTTATAATCTATTTGACTGTATGACTGTATATTTTTTTGGCTTTTTGTGACTTATTTATAAGTAATATGTCTCTTTTATGATTCAGGTCTAATCTAGCCCATGGTATTCATGAATTGCGAAACAAATGACCGAGTTTGATGAATGAATCATATTGCTGTATGTTCACAATGCATTTGCAAAAGTGCATGACATTATTATAGCATCGTTTGACTTTCTACAAATTACAATATTAAGCGAACGGAAAGGAAATAGGAATTACTAAACATAAACAAATACGTTGTATATTGATTTGTTGTTTTTGTGCGTAATGTAGCAGCAAAAAAGTATATATCTATGATTTTAACTATAAACAAACTGCTATATATCACTCAAATAAAACCTATTTACTATTCAAAAGAATCGATTATAATCTGTGGCAATATTCATAAATTCAGTTTGGGAACACTTTTAATACAGGGGGAGTTAAGTATATTACCATAAAGTTGCCCAAAGTATCGAAAAGCCGCGAATATATATATATGTATATTTTTTTTTGTTCAATAGCGGATAATGGAGTAGTTGGTTGTGTTGCCGACTTTTTACGTCGCTTAAGTGGCACTATTTAACCATATTAGCGATATTAATACTTAATCAATAAAACAGGGTTTCTCAAATAAATTAAAATCGAAATACATACGAATTGTTTATTTCTTTTGTATTCCAATATATTTATTTAAAAAAAAAAGGAAACGACGTTAGCGTAATAGACAACCTCTTCCCTGTAACATCGTAATCTTTACAAGACTAAAAGGGCCCCTGGACGACAATTATATATTTTTAAATCGATTTAGAAATTTATGAATCCAACTAAATGAGGCTATGATGTAGTTTCTACGGATAATTAACGGTAATTCAAATCGTTAGATTCACGTAAATGTTAGTCGTGGGTTAAGGTTTTTAAGACTGAATGGTAATGCCGAGTGAACATGGTGAAACCAGAGATCGTGGAATATCTTTGCATTTGTTTTTCCCGTGTCATTGACACTTAACATGCAATTTCTTTCGCAACTTTGATTTTTTTTATGTTATAGCGGAAAACGAAGCAGGTGGGTCTCCTATATTGTAACAACATCGCCCATAGAAAACCGCGCGTCATTCTGCGCATTGGGTGTGTTGCTGGCTTTTACGCCGCTTAATTTTTAAAGACCTCCGATATGCTAACTCACACAATGAAACACAGTTGAAGCACCGTTTGAGTGAACGTGCGCCTATTAGTGCGTCAGCATATGCTTCTGCATGACTCTCCGTTAGGTGCGACAGTATTATGACACTCGCCCGGCTACTGTCAAGCCCTTCAAAGACGAATAAAGCATACATTCAATTTTTTTTTGTCCCGACTGGGATTCGAACTCGATGACTCTCGCTTCATGTTATGTTACTTATTAAAACTACTTAGCTACGAGGCTCTTAAAAATATTATAACTAATCAAGACAACAAGTCTTCATTGATACGCATTTTCTTGCGATGTTTAAATAAAAATTTGGAGTGATCCAGTGATTACATTTAAATATTTTAAATGTAACAAAACTAGTTTAAATGAACCAAAATAACACCGAAGATTCTTGTTTTTCTACTTAACAAAACGTATAAGCGAATTTTAATGACAAATTTTGCGGACGCATTAATTGGGCCAACTCGTCCAAAGTAATACCACAGGCTCACAGAATACAGCGTGAAATGCTAGTTGTATTTGAATCTGTGCTTCTATTGTTTCGCTGAGTGAGTGGGGATATCGGTGGCTTTTAAAAGTGCCGCTTAAGTGGCTTAAAAAGCCGGAAACACAACCAATGCACGAACTCTCCTTTATCTATGTATATATTGTATCTTTTCTATGGAATAAGTGTAAATTCTTTTCACGTCATAAGTAGGATTCACCAAAATTATGAAGGCTTAAAAGTTCGGCCTTCGGCTGTATGCACCAGCACAAGTGGCAGACACAGACAAACATATTATAAAAGAAAACGTTTGAATCACCAATATAAAACATTACATTAAAATAACCAATTGAAAAAATTGAAAATAAGAAGGTATTCCTTGAACATATCATCATCATCATACTTGAACATATAAATTAAAATAATTAAAGTATAGATAATTTAATGAGAAGAACTACTGGCAATAACTCAGCCGTGGGGCTGAGTGATTGCCAGAGGCTAGGGCTTTGATAGCGGTATTAAGTCCTCACCAACCGCCGGAATAAAGCTTTTTTTTAAATGGCGCTAACTACACTAACAATAAATTATTATATGCTTGTATTATTTAGTAAGTGCGTAGAACGTAAGAAAAGATAAATCAAGAATGTCCCTAAAGCATATTTAAAGCTCAAGATTGTATATCGTGGGAAAATTACATAATTGTAGCGAAAGTAAGATTTAAATTGGGATGTTTACATAATCTTAAATACCGTGTAAATTAGGCCAATTTCCTGACAATTTTGTGGTGTTAAGCGAGACATGTCAATTGTTACGCATAATTTTTGTCAAATACCATAAACAATGTAATCTAAGCCTACTCGATTTTATTAACTTTTTTAAAAAAGGTTTTATGTCTCTAGATTTTAGCCCCTTAAAACCTATCTTTATCTAATCACAAGACACATGGTATAAATTTTACTGAAAATTTACATCACAATTGATCACAATTTTTTAAATTATAATTAATAATTTACAGCGTGAAATAGTAGTTGTACTTCAAACAGTACCTCTATTGTGTTTCACTGTGTGGGTGAGAATATTGGAGGCCCTTAAAAATGCTGCTTAAGCGGCGTAAAAAGTCGGCAACACAACCAAAGCGCGGACTATGGCGTATAGGATACCCACCTTATGGGAGACCCACCTGATCAGTTGTCCGTTATACTATTAAAAAAAAAGTTAGAATAATAATATAAAACAACGCGCCCATTCTTGTGATGGCGCCAAATCTCCAAAATTAACACAACGTTTTAAGTATTCGGTGTTGAAATATTTAAAAATCATAATGTTTTAAAAACAATTAATCATTTACTAAATATGAGTTCTTTAAAATATTTGTTAAAATTTATTTATAATTACTTTATTTTATTTAAAACAGAACCTGTTCATTGAGTCGTAATGTTATAATAGAATATTTAAATTGTGCAATTACACTGTTGTATTTTTATATTATGAACAAATGAAGATAAAAACAATTTACAGAAATATATATGTTAGAAGATTTGATTAATATTATATAAATATTAATGAATGTTTTCATTTCTTATAAATCATTTTTGACTAATGCTTAATACATTATTATACAATACGGTTATTATATAAAAACTTGCTGTTATACTTTGAGTATATACATAGTGACGTCATTAAATAATTTCATCAATAAAGCGAGTCGTGAGAAGATGTGGCAATAACTCTAAACAGAAGAATAAACATAATATGTAGTTATTATTTAGTTGTTATTTTATTCGGTCTTACTGTCCCAAGGCTGCTTAGCTCACGCAATTTTCTATGTACTTGACACGAAACTTGAATATACTTACGTTTTTATTTCTTCTTTACAGTTAATGTGGACCGCATTGGCAGTAGTGGTCTTCATTCTAGAAGTGAGGGGACATGGTAGATTAATAGAACCCCCATCGCGCGCCTCCGCTTGGCGGTTCGGCTTTGACACACCACACAATTACAATGATCACGAACTATACTGCGGTGGCTTCACCAGGCAGTGGAACAGGAACAATGGGAAATGCGGTGTTTGCGGTGATGCCTGGGATGCACCCAAACCCCGCGCTCATGAACTAGGCGGACGCTTTGGCCAGGGCGTCATCGTCCGAAAGTATGCCCCCAAAGACGTCATCAGCATAAAAGTTGAATTGACAGCCAGTCACAATGGCTTCTTTGAGTTCCGCGTCTGCGAAGACCCTCGAGCTGAACAAGATTGCCTCGACAAGCATCTACTGTTACTCGACGGGAGAGCCGATTCGAAATACTACCCGCGGGAAGGTAACAAAGTTTACGAAATGAAGTACCAGTTGCCTGATGGCTTCGAATGTTCTCATTGCGTTTTGCAATGGAGGTATATTGCTGGTAACAATTGGGGTAACTGTCTAAACGGCACAGGTGCAGTTGGTTGTGGTCCCCAGGAAGAGTTCAGGGCGTGTGCAGATATCGCAATCGGTGATAAGTTTACCACAACCACTAAAAGGCCGAGACCGACGTACGTGCCACCCAGCAGACGGCCGACGGTGCCAACTCCAGAAGAAACCTCTGGAAGCGCCTGGTACGGCGTTCTGGTCGCGATATTCGCACTCCTCATCTCACTCGTATTGCTTGCGGGTGTCTACTTGTACTTCTATGGAGGTGGCGTGAGAATAAAGAGTTTGCTCAAGTCAAAAACGGCGCTGCCCGCGCCTGTCCCACCTCCGAGACACAAAAAGTTGTCGCTATCTAGAGAAAACCCACCGTTCATCTCAGCGCCGAAATTAATATCCGAATCAGGATTTGAAACGGTAGATCTAAGAAAGTAATTATGACGTATATACAACTAACACTGCCGTTACTAGTGATACGCGATTATTTTGGTCAGTTATGACATACCTAAATTGTCCTTTTTGAAGTTAATTTGTTTTAAGAATTTGTAATTTGTGACTGACTGAACCAATATTGTCGCTTTAATTTTAAACGATGTAAAAATATTGTGATTGATTGTTATGTAATTATATACTTTTAAAACTTTCTCTTGCTTGTCTATTTCAATATTAATTTGATGATAGATCTCAGAATTTAGATGCAGCTAAATGGTAAAACTATATAATAATTAAAATAAATTATTATTTAGTAAGCAAAATTCTGTAACATACCTATGCCACCTAAATGTATTTAGTTATTAATTTTTTTACTATCCGTAACTTATTTTGCTGAAAAGTTTTAAATGTATGTAAAAGAATGTGTGAACGAAATATTTTAGATTTAAGTTCGATCGTTTTTAGTATTTATAAAAATAAACAAAAAATTGAATTCTTTTATTTTATTTCTCAAGTGAAATTAAAGGTAAATCAATCTGATGCCTAAAAAATAATGGATTCTTATGAGAACTGTTGCCATGGGTCAGATATATTTTTTTAACTCTGACAATTGAGTCAGTTTTACTTCTCATAACTTTTAAAACAAGTAGGTGATCAATTTTCAATCCCTATCCAAATGA
>DWCF01005225.1:0-14664 GCA_018230265.1 Delias oraia
AAATATATTCCAAATGTTTAATAAATAATATCAGTACATTTATACGTATTACTAATTGTGGCCATCAAGAGCTTCTTGAGCTTGCAATTATCCTTATGATGTATGTATCTCGAGATTTATCTGGAAAACAGAAAGCAGGTGGGGCGATGCTCAGTCGATCGATTAATATTTGTAGTAAGAGACAGGTATATAGAAACAGCGCGTGCGAACGGGACGAATAGAGGCGATTTCCATCGCCATGGAATGCAAAGGATGTATTAACGAGCAACGCCGGATGAGCTTTCGCCTGTTTCAGGACTCTGACGTATAAGAGCTTTTTTCTGATTAATCACTCATAGGTATACGACTCATAAGGTAAAGAAGCAGAGGCATTTCCAAATCAATCCACATCGCGGGCCTTCATAAAAGAGCGTACACATTCCTTAAAGATCGGCAACGCACCCGCGGCTCTGCAAGTTCCAGTGGTGTCCATGGGCGGAGGATCGCTTACGCTGGGTGGGCCTCCTGCTCATTCACCACCATTTCTATAAAAAGTACTAATTTGCATTATTATTCTAAGAGATAACTATATGTATATTGCTTTTAACGCATTATTTAGTTATTATGTATGTTAGTCGAGATCATCCAGGGCTCATAAAACTAGGACAATCCGGACGAGGGTACGAAATGAGTTGTTTCTATACCGGACCGTTCAATATACAGGCTGTTCGGAAAAAATTGTCGCTTAGAGTTAATGTTTGTGAAAATCTAAAACACTTGTAGAAGCCCTGTAATCTCCTGTATCGGACTCAATAAAGTATGTAATTCTTTGAGAGGTAATGCGATACGCTTTTTAATAGGATCCCAGAAAAGAGTAAAAAAAACGGTAGAAAGTATAAAAACCGGCAACACAATAGGCGCGGATGAGTGGTGTTCTTTCACCATGAAGCAGACCAGTCTATCTCGTTGTCTGCTACCGTCGTATAAAAAAAGGCAAAGCGAATTTGAAAAAATATACTTTTTAAAGGATCAAATAAATAGAAAATGTGCTTGAGATGTTGTAGATTTTTATTTTTTATGAATATGGTCTCCTATATGGTAAGAGCCTGTATGGTATCACTTCGGGCGAGCCGGCCCAATTAGTGCGTCAGCATGGCTCTCCCACGGGTGCGACAGTATTAAGACACTCTCCCGGCCACTGTCAAGCGCTTTCCACAGACCGAATAAATTTTTAAATTAAATTATATTTATAATTGTCCGGACCGGAATTCGAACCCGATACCTCTCGCTTCGTGGTAGACCTATTAAACCTCTTAAATAAGAGGCTCTCAGAAGTATTATATTTAAGCTTTGTAATTTGTTTATAGAAAAAAACTATTACTATAGAGAAAAGTACTTTATTTTTCCTTCCTTATTTACGAGCTACGTATAAAAAGTTACAATTTTAAAGCAAAATCGCCATTATTAAAATGATCCGCCATAAAATGATATAATGAATTAAATTGGTAAACAAATTTGATAAACGAAGAACCGCTTCACCGGTTTTATGTGTCCAAATAAAGCCTAAATATTTGGTTTGGATAGGTGTGACCATTCATGATTTATACATTTACAACGAAAAGTAGCATTGATTTGATATAAGACAAGGATTTATTAAAGAAAATTTTGATAACTGATCATACAAGGGAAGCTGCGAGTCTAAGGATTACTTACTGGGAAGACGCCACGAAAATTTTGTAAATAATTTTGAAATAAAAACTTTTTATATATTTTTTATTTTTATTTTAATGCATTACAAAATTGTTAAAGTATCAAGGTATCTTTTGCCTAGAAGGCTATTAATATACGCTTGGAATAATTTGATATTTGATTGCTTTATTGAGCCAATGTTTGGCCATCCTGTATGTAATGATGCTAAAAGCTGAAGAACTTTTCGAACCACGACCGCTGTAAGCCGAACGCGCTGATCCAGCTTATATTTCCAGCTAACTTTCACACTCCTTGCAATCACGTAACACTAATACACCATCCTAGTTTTAATAAGAGTAATTACCCTAATAATAAAGTAATAAAGTAATTACCGATTTTATTAAATTTTTTATCGATTCACGTTGAGTACTCTGTGAGCCCGTGGTATCACTTCGGATGAGCCGGCCCAATTAGTGGCGTCAGCATATGTTTCAGCATGGCTCTCCCATGGGTGCGACAGTATTAAGACACTCGCCGAGCCATTATTTTTATATAAGGTTAAAAAAACGTATCCGTTGTAAATTTAAACAACTTCGCTACCCTCGACACCAAATTCACTGAAATCCATTTTCTTTATTGTATAGCTGTCAACGAAGCATATTTTATGTTAAAGGCTCGCGATTGCGTCGCCCATGGCCAACCGTGCCATAATCCAAGTGTTGGTTGTGTTATCGGCTTTTAGTGCCGCTTTAGTGATAATGTCAAAGGCCTCAATTTCAAACCTATTCACCAAAGTACCTATTCGTTTGAAATTCATTAATTTTGGTACAATTTATTCCCTTATACGTGTGTTCCGTTGTTTCTTGGCACCTCGCTGCGACAATATTATGAACCGGGCCACGGCCACCGCTATCTGACTGTTGGATGTTTATCGTTCATTTTCACTTTTTTAATTCACCTAACGTCTTATGAAGAGTAGCTAACATCAATAAAAAAATATAAAATCTATATAATTGTAGTGTTGTCAATGGCCGGCGGTGATCTCTTACTATAATGAAAACTCACCTGCTCCGTTCTCTGGTTTGCTAAGTAAGTGAGGGTACCGAAGACCATTGAAATTATACTACATAAACGCCGTATAAAGCACCCAGAAACAATGCAAGTACTGTTTCAAGCTGGTGTTCCATCTGTCCTTAACATTGGACGATCTGACCCGATAGCGGTGCCATATGCTTCAGCATGGCTTGGCAATCAAGACACTCAACAAGACACAAGCAAGACACTCGCTTGGCAATTGTCAAGACTTATCACAGACTCTCAAAAATATGAAAGATTTGTGATAAAATATTCTTAAAATGATATTACAATGAATCCATCTCAAAATAGTTACATTTTGCTTCCGAAAAAGAAAACATTAGGAATCATTAGGGAAATGTTTTGAAATAAAATTCCTGCTCCGTTATGAATCCTAAGCAGTAATAATAACATCCGTTAAACGCTTTGCTACGAATTTATTCTGTATCTACGCGTGCATAGACCAATTGTAAACAGACATACATATATTTGTATGTACGCATCTTTGACTAGACGAAAAAATGTGTCTGTGGTGAGAATTTTATAAAACGTCAACTATATATTAAAAGTTATTACAAAATAGATTACGTAGAATAGACAGCGTGAGTCAGAAACTGCTTCATCATTTCAGCCGTGTCCACTGCTGGACATAGGCCTCACCCTTGCATGAATACCTGTCGGAGGCGACCTGCATCCGGCAAACTGCTTAAACTGCGTGAAAATTAACAACAAAGCCTAATTTTACCAGCTCGTCTGAAGTGATACCACTGGCTCACAGAATACGAATACGGATTACTTAAAATGTGCGCTAAATGAGTGTTTAATAATTAATGTTCGTGAAATTATACCTTTCAAGCGATATTAAAAGCCGGCTACACAACCAAGTGCGAATTGTGGCGCGGTTGGTCTGTTTTTTTTGTGTGTTTCGGACTATTCAAATCATTTAATTTTTAATTATAATCTGATTATTAATTATAATCTGACAATTTGAATTGAATTTATAAAACTAAAAATATTTCAAAGATGGATTACACCTGTTCAAACAGTTTCTATAACATAAATAAGATACTAGTATATATATATTAATTATTCTGGTTCTACATATGCGTTGGTGGTGTAATGGTCAGCATAGTTGCCTTCCAAGCAGTTGATCCGGGTTCGATTCCCGGCCTACGCACACTTTTTAGCTTTTCCCATTTTAATAAATAAATTTAATACAATTAGTTCTATCAAAAGTTTTTAGTCTGTTATTTTTTTAAATATCTGTATAGGAAAAGTGTTGCTTTGTCCATTTTCTGTGCAATTTTTAACATTTTTCCACCAAAATTTACTTGTGCTTTAAAGAATTTTATTTAATTAAAAGAGTAAAGCGCGATGTATTTGGATAAAATATATATATTACCGTGTGGTTACCGGAACAGAATAGTACCAATCCCAGTCTTCCTAATGGGATGTCGTAAGAGGCGACTAAAGGATATTTCACAGGAGGGTGGGCAGCAGCGCACTTACAGTACAGCCCGAGTACAGCATATATTCTCCGATCACCAACCCGCCTGCCAAGAGCAGGGAGGCCTATGTTTTGGGCGAAGCCTATGTCCAGCAGTGGACTTGATAGGCTAATGATGATGATGATACATATATTTGAACAAATATATCAAAAAACATTAGTCAGAAACCAAATAAATACTTTTCTAAAACCTCTATTAACGTATTGCTAATTACTCTGTGCCTATTTTTGTTACTCCTATGTTAACAATATCAAATGAGGTTGTACTAAATAAATAAATATACAAATGGAAGTGTATGCCAGCATATTGGGAAACGTGGAGTGGGATGTCCCACCACGCAATGGAAAGATCTCATTAAGGTCACTGGCATCTGCTGGATCCAGATCGCTTAAGATCGCAATAGGTGGGCGTCTTTTGGGGAGGTCTATGTCCAGTAGTGGACTTTATTAGGCTGAGAGTGATGACACTTCCAAACAAAAAAGCAACGACTTAGATCCATAGGAAACTCAATCCTTCAGACACACTGACACACTTATGAAATAATGAAAAAGCCTTCAACCTCTATTCGTCTCAGGTCAAAGCACTTTTTATGACAAACTGGCGAATCTAGACATAATCTCGTCTCGAGATAGGACATCTTTAAAAGTATCTCGAAGCCTCTTTGCATACATTACTCTGAATCCACCCCATTTAAGACGTAAACATAAGTATAGCACACCCCTGGCAGGGGGTTGGACTAGTGGCCGCGGCGTTTCGCTGCTACGTAGACGTGGACCGCTGCAAACACAGCTCAATTTTACAAAAAAGGTACCTTTGAACAAATTTTAATGCAAATAAAACATGGAATACATGTTTCTTTATTAACAGTTCCTTTAGTGCACAAAGAAGTGTTGTTCGGGATGGCTTAACGAATGAATTGTAAGTGTTTTTTTCAATTACTGTAAATAACCTACTTTTAGGATAATTCTGAAATTTTATAATATACACAGATAGGATTGAAAATCTTTTATTAATCATTACTTTATCTATTACATTTAAATTTAATTTATTATTATTATTATTATTTTTTCTAGACTATACGTAGACCAAAACTTATGTGTGTATGGGGAACACTGAAAACCATCGCACCATTTGTCGTGGAACAACGCTTCTCCCCTCTCGTTTTAATGGAAATGGTGGCAAACGAGCAGGAGGCTCACCTAGGGTAAACAGTCTTCCGTCCATGGACACCCCTAGGCACTAGCCCTTGAAGAGCCACGATTGTGTTGCCGGAAAACCTGCGACAACGTTGCGTTCCCTTTTCATTTGCCTCTATTTCATAGATACAAGTATCACATACTATTTTTAAATATGTTGGCAAGTAAATGGGATCCTTTTATTTCATTAAAAAAACTTTAAAGATATTTTGAATACATATTGCTACTTTTTGTGGTAGGGTAATGTTGCCTACAGCTATATTGATTTATTATTATAATAAAAAAAATAAGAACTTATTACTATTAGGACAAAATATCCAGTTTTTGAATGTGGTTTAGCAATATTAAAAAATTTTGGAAATATTATTAATAAAGTATATAACGAAATGTATTGAGTCTTACAATAAACTAACTGTTGAAATTTATATTTTTTGCTGTTCATTATGGAAATTTAAATATTCTGTATTCACAAGTCTTGTGAACTCTCCCTAACTGTAATTCTAATTCTGTTACACATTTTTTATGGTATAGCGGACAACGGAGCAGGTGGGTCTCTTATATGATAAGAAAACACCGCCACCCATGGACAACCGAACCACAGTCCGCGCATTAGTGTTGCCGGACTTTTGTCAATCAGCATTTCGGCCTCCGATATTCTCACTCACTCGCGAAATACAGTAGAAGCACCGTTTCAAGTAAAACCATTTCATTTCACGCTGAGTATTACCCGTGCCATCGCTTCGAATTCGAACGATGTGGCCCAATTAGTGCGTTAGCATATGCTTCGGCATGTCTCTCTCACGGTTGAGGTCATCATTTTAATAACCCATCTTGTACTTTAGCCTTCTAGCGTAATAATTATAAGTATCTATGAATCTGTGAAAAGCGCCATGTGTTTATATTATTATTATTTTGTTATCTCTTATATTTTAATTTTATAGTGTGTCTGTTTGTTGTTCCTTAATCAATAATAACAAAAAATATCAATATTTTTGTGTTAGTGGAAGTGAGGCGGTCCACCAGTCATTGTGGTAGAGTATACATCTTAGAGTGGAGACCACGATCTAGTAAGCGCAGCGTAAAACGGCCATCTACAAGATGGACAGACGACCTTATAAAAGTCACCGGAAGACGCTGGATGCAGGTCGCCTCCGATAGGTATGCATGGATGTCCGAAGGGGAGGCCTATGTCCAGCAGTGGACGTGAAATGATGATGATGATACAGCTTAGGGCTATCTTTTGTATATTTTATCTTATTTATTTAGTTAAACTTTAAGAAATCTATGTATTTGTATCAGACAAACTTTTTAAAGTAACGTGATTAAAATATTTCTAATTACAATTGTTTTATATAAATAACTATAATTTGATGGCGTTTTATAATTCCGATCATTCACTATGGCTGTTTTTTTTAATGAGCCTATTTCAACTTAGGAACAAGAGCGGAACACTCTCGTTTGCCATTTATCCAGTGCAAAATAATCGCCCGACACCACAAACTTCGATTAATCAAACAAACAAAAGAATAAAGTAATATCTTTACCGCGTTCCGACTATTGTTCGCTTTTAATCACCGCCAATATACAATGGTCATTATTCATTCATTACGCAATAAAAAATAGAGAGAACATAAAAAAAACACAAAACTATGTTTTTAAATACGTAATTACTAGGTACTTATCTTAAAATTTACGAATTAATACTCCTAGAGATAGTTCCCAAGGGAAACTGCTTTAAAAAAAACGTCACAAGGCAAAAATCCACAACAGCCACACTGACGCACTAATTGAACCGGCTCGTCCGAAGTGATACTACGGGCTCAAAGAATGGTCAGCGTAAAATAGTACTTGTACTGTACTTCATTGTGTGAGTGAGGATATTAGAAAGGTTTCATGGATACTGCTTAAGCTGCGTAAAAGCCGGCAACCAAAGCGCGATTGGTGATGGGCGGCGGAGATCTCTTACGATTGAGGAGACCCACTTGCTCCATTGTCCGCTATAACTTTAAAAAATCTCCTTTTATCGTTGTTAAAAATGAAATCTAATTCGGCAAATATAAGTTAACTGACGGAAACTGCAGTCCAAACTTAATGCACAATTTGTGAATAAATTCACAAAGTGGCGTTATGAACTCTGTTGAAAAATCGCTCAAACATTGCAACTAGCCTGGGAAATGCAAGCTTTTCTATCTAGGTACATGTATGTTAGAGAGGAATTTCATTAAATCCATGCTAATTTTTCTCTCTCTTCAGATTTTATTACTAAATTCGCCAGAAGTATCAGTACAGAAACAATGCCTTAATGCTATTCTATGATCCAGTGTTACTACGGGCTCACAGAATACTCAGCGTCAAATAAAAAGTAAAAACCCGGCAACACAACCGATGTGAGAATGGAGCGTGATTGTCCATGGGCGGTGTTGTCCTCTTACCATATAGGAGACCCACCTACCACGTTGTCCGCTTTACCATGAAAAAATAGAATGTTAAGTTTTATGTTATCGACAGCCAACAAATAAAAGAAAATTCAACTTAAATCTTATATTCAATAGAAAATATATAAATAAGCATCTTTACCTATCTTCGATGTCATTGAAATCAAGTGAAAAATTTTGGCAACTAATTTTCACTTTTATTATGGATGAATGAACTCAATAGGCGGGAAAATAAATAATTCATAGTGTAAGAGGATTTGTCAGTCGAAGGGCTATTGAGGCGATACATAAGGAGATCGTAAATCAAAATAAATCCAATTATAGGCGTCTACGCTCAGCGTATCGACTTATTGGTAAACCGTATATCACTTTGTCTACCTTATTTCGGCTAGAGGCCCCTCCGCCCTCGGGACTGCTTTCTACATTCATTTATATACACACCGCTTTATTGTAATCTAACTCCAGATCTTATGAAAGTTAACTAACTTAATTTAGAAACAAAAGAGTTAGTATACATCATGGATTAAATTTAATAATTTAAAGAAATAGTTCAAGCAATGAGCTTTCGAGAGTCTCGTAGCTAAGTGGTTTAATAGATCTATCATGAAGCCAGCGTTACAATAATAATTTAATTTATAATTTATTCGCTCTCTGGAAGTGCTTGATCGTGGCTGGGCGTATGTCTTAATACTGTCATACCCGTGGCGGCGCCATGCTGAAGCATATGCGGCTGCATTAATTGGACCAGCTCGGCCTAAGTAATACCATTGACTCACAGAATACTCAGCGTGAAATAGGAGTTGTACTTGAAACGGTGTATCTACTGTGATTCGCAAAGTGAGTGAGGCTATCGGAAGGCCTTAAAATGCCGCTTAAGCGGCGTATAAAGTCGGCAACACTACTAATGCGCAGATTGTGGCGCGGTTGTTCATAAGCGGCGGTATTCTCATACCATATAGGAGACTCACCTGCTCCGTTGTCCGCTAACTATAAAAAAGACATATTTTGTATTTATTTGCTTTTAAATGTTTAAATGTTGGGATCTTCAAAAAAGAACGTAAAAATAAAAATATATATAAATATATACCTCTAAAAGGTCTGCAAAGCATCTGCAGCCCTGCTGGGATTAGGGATGTTTATAGGCGAAGGACAACTAGATAAGCCTCGAGCTCGCTTGCCAATCGATGTTTATTTTAAAGATGAACTAAGCATATAACTTAATGTCAAAGTCAAGACTTCTCCAAAAAATTGCTCTACTTACACGACAATCTAGCTTGTGGTTACAGAGAAAACATTTTTAGTGGGTTTCATAATGGTTATTAATTTTGTTTATCAAGTATTTATCAAATTCATATTAAGATCGCGTAGTCCGATATGCGATGAGTAATTCAGTGAAAGGGCTGAGCAACGCAACAAAAGCGTAAAAATCAATCAACAGACAATTTCGATTCGTATCAATAAAAACAATTAAGTAACAACAAAGGCCAGGTATTTGCTTCAAATCGGATATTATGGGCTCGCAGCGGAAATGACCGGATCATTCCGGATCGCCTGCTCATACTTTTAGTATGATTTGATGAGAATATATCAAATTGGAACCACGAGCGTACTGTGTATTGTCTGTTTTAAATGCACATTCTCCAATGTGTATTCTTTTTTAAACATTTTTTAACAATTTTAATTTCCGGAGTGTTTTAATACTGTCGCACACGTGGGAGAGCCACGGTGAAGCATGTGCGGATGCATAAATTGGCCCGGCTCGTTAGAAATGATAACACAGGCTCACAGAATACTCAGCGTTAAACGGTACTTTGTTTCGCAGAGTGACTGAGGATATCAGAGACTCTTAAAAGTTCCGCTTAAGTGGCGTAAAAAGCCGGCAATACAATCAATGCGTGGACTGTGGCGCCGTTTTTCATAGGCGCTGGTGTTCTCTTACCATATGAGACCAACCTGCCCCGTTGTCCGCTAGTGAGTAAAGATATCTCTCCAAATGAACTGATCCAATCAGTGTGTCAAAATATGCAGCAAGGTACTCCCAAGAGTAAAAACGAAAGGGTTAAAGAAGTTCACTACTTGTAATAAAAATCAGATTATTAATTATATATAGAAAAGTGATAGTGAAAGGGACGCCATATATAAAGTATACTAAGTAAAACAGAGACAGAGACAGAGTCGAATATAAAATAGGTATAGACCACGCGAGCACTCCGGTATTTCAATTTGCGACATTTTTGCACCGACCTTGGAACGTCCAAATTGTTCGCAAAATATTCTTTAAGCAACTTACCGCTCCAAGATATATTGTATAGCCTAACTTTTATAGTTTCGGAGTTCGTATAGATGGGCATGTTCTGTAAATTACTTTGAGATGCCGCTGGCGAATAAATGCCCTCTCATACCGACTACTAGTGCTGCCCAAATGCAAGACAAGACATTAAGACGAGTTTTAGCCAGGCTTGGTGTTGCTCCAAAACACCTGGAATGGTCTTGGTATTGCGCTCCCAGTCTTAGTTCTGCGGCAATACACCTGGTATTGGTCTTGGTCTTACAGCAAGGTTCTTGCAGGACTTGCAGGACCTATTAGACTGTCGATATTTATTCAAGTTTACTTCAGATCTTTGAAAAACCTATCAGAATAGGATTTGTAAGTTTTAATGGATTTTTTTATTCTATAGAGGACAACGAGCAGGAGCAGGTGGATTTACTATATGTTAAGAACACCGCCGCCCATAAACAACCGCGCCACAGTCCTCGAATTGGACGCGTTCCGGCATTTTACGCCGCTTAAGCGGCATTTTTATGGGCCTTCGATATCTTCACTCTCTTTGCGAAACACAGTACTAGTACCGTTTCACGCTGAGTATTCTGTGAGCCCGGGTATCACTTCCGACGAGCCGGTCCAATTAGTGCGTCAGCATGGCTCTCCCACGGGAATTTGACTATTTTCATTCGCTACGTCTGGTTATGGTATTAGTCGTAATGCGCATAGGTCTAGTTTTTCATATTCTTTAATACAGGTTGTTACGTCTCGTAGAGACCCTAAGTGTACCTTATACGGTATACCTCGAACTGTTACCTACCTATGTACCTATGTATTGTTCCTTGCTCTTACTAAAATTAGGCGGACTTGGTCTTGAAATATTATTCAATTAATTTCTACTTATATAATTTTATTAAAATTTAGTTTTCCATTTTGATGTAACAATAATTTCTAGTTGAGATTTTGATTTCAGTTTGAAGTCCATTTGATAAAATGAATATAAATTTGTATTTTCAAACTACAAATAAAAGAATTGTATGTTGTATGCGATGAATAAGTTCAAAAATATTGGGTTATTTTAAAATATTGTTTAATGGACTTATTGAATATTTCTCTAGGTGGGTGTGTAGGTAGTGAAATTTTAAAATCCGAAATGATTTTCAATTAATAACCTCGTTTAAATTTATTTATTATATGTAATTTAGTTCATTTTAATTTTATTAATTTTACAAATAATTTTCATAAAAATAATATTTTAAAAACTAAAATAATTATATTATAATTAACTTCTTTCTAATTATATCATTATATTATAATAAATAAAAGTAATTTCTATATAAATAACTGTATAAATACTAAATAAAATATCTCGTACACTTATCAGGTTTCTAGGTCACAAGTGCTGGTCTATTGTAGGCATTTGTCAAATTCTGTGTTCATTGCCATTATAGATATTGCAACGACAAAAAAGTATTCAATAATAACGATAATTGAATCCTGATATTCTTATATAATTTGATTGAATATGGTAATTATTTATTTCGTTATACGTCAAAAATAAATTAATCAAAATTTTATTCTTTAATCCTATAAAGTGATTAATTACGCTGAACCGCTAAATCACTTGATGAGCCCAAAGTAAAACGAAACGGATGGAGTTGATTCAGCATTAATAATACGAACTAAATCGATTATGAAAGAAAAATTGAAAAAGAATACTAGAAAACCACTATTTATTAAAAATCCTTTGTTCATGAACAATTATAAAATGTATACCTTATTAAATCGCCTTGCTTTCACCTCGTTGTCTGTTTTTCCACAACTTAGCGTTTTTGAAGGCATTTTGTCCCGCGCACCATCTCTCTGTGGAATCAGCTGCCAGCAGGACCACTTCCAAACTAATACGATGGGGACCTTCAAGAAAAAGCGTATATATTCCTTAAATGTCAGCAATGCTCCGCGGCTTTGCAAGAGTTAAGAGTGTCCATGGGCGGAGAACCGCTTGCCCGAGGTGAGCCTCGTAATAGTTTGCCACCGTTCTTAAAATTAAACTTAACCGATGTGTGGCTTGCGTCGCATTTGTCCATGGGCGATCTTACCATTAGAATCTACCTGCCGCAATGTCTATATATAATGAAAATAAACAGTTGTAATTTATAATAATAAATCAAGAATCCGTCTTTGATTTCTGAACACGCAACTAGCCTATGACGGTATAATATTTGTCGTTCAAAAGACAGCATTATGTAGCAGTTGTCGCAATGCGCCTCGGGACAGGGTAGCTGCCAAATGGCATTTTATTAATTGAAGCTCCCGACGGGTCGGTACTCGACTTATTACTATTAAAATAAAGTAATAGTCTGCGAAACCCCTGAACAATAGCTGTATGTCTTGAAATGTAATATTTCCCATAGCATTTGCTAATTGAATAGTCTGACTAGCGAGCGATTCTAGCGGTAAATCTCGTTGCTATAGTAACAGCTTTCAAAGAAAATTGTCGCAAATATCAAAGTAATCTATATATAAATGAATCTCTATTTCCTTTGTATATGATTTCATCGGTAAGAAATCATGCGTAAAAGGCGAAAACTCTTTCATGAATTCTCTTTTCTCTGTGTTTGAAGGTTCTTAATTCTTATGAGTATAAATTAGAAAAGTAGGTTGAACTGAAAGAAAAAATAAATAAATTTATACTTTTATAATATCACCATTTTAGACAATATATTTTTATTAGAATTTTTCTAGTTTAAAAAACTTATTGTTATGAACTTTCATATAAGCTGCTACAATGTGTGATGTTTTGCCTTTCATCTGATACACATCTAAAAAACCCCCCTTTACATTAATTCTAATTTTCACAGTGAAATTACAAAATAAAACTTATTTTTTAATTGTATAGTAGACAACGGAGCAGGTGGGTCTCCAATATGATAAGTGAACACCGCCGCCCATCACCAATCGCGCTACAGTCCACACATTAGCTGCGTTGTCGGATTTTTACGCCACTTAAACGCCATTTTTAAGGGCCTCCGATATACTCAGTCACTTAGCGAAACACAGTAGAGGTACAGTTTTAACTACCATTTCACGCTAAGTATTCTGGGAGCCCGTGGTATCACTTCGGAAGAGCCGGCACAATTATTACGTCCCCATATGCTTAAGCATGGTTCTCCCAAGAGTGATATTAATTTATTAAAATTGAAATAGTAGAATTTATTACATCATTACAATTTTTGATATCGAAAAACGTGCACGAACAAAATAAATTTATTTATCAAAAAAAAAACATATTTTTCTAAAAGCACAAAACCTTTTATGTAACGAGGGTGAATCGCAAAAGTGCTCACTCGGCGGGATATCATACTTGACCGTTTTTTTACAGAAAACACTGATTGTTCGGAGTCTACGATCGATTTGCTCTCTTTGCTCCAATGAGGATATTCAAATAGTTCCTCTTTACGTGTCCACCAGCGCGGCGCTTTCCGATCGCTTTATTCGATCAATCCGCCTTTGCTTTTGGAAATTGCATCTTTACAAGACATTTGTTGCTAGTTTCACGTAAGAATTTAAATTCGTTAATACGTGTTAGAACCACGTTAAATCTTATGCTGATGCTTTGGGTTCAACGTTATACCACGAAACATAAAGACACCACGACCTCACAGAATATCAAGTTTCGCTGAGATATTGGAAGCCAAGCAAGTTTAGTATGTCGTTTAGGCCATAAAATACGACTACAGAATAATTTGGCCTGGATTTATCTCTTACCACCAGAGTCTACCGTCCCGCTATATAATAAAAAAACGAATAAAATTGTTGCCATCATTTACTAATTAATTTTCCAATCAATGTTATAGATAACAGTTTAGCTTACAAATCGATAAATTACATTGTAAAAAATCAAAAACATTTTTTAATTTTGTTTATTCTTAGGTGGGTCTTTTATATTATAAGAGGATACCTCCACCCATGAATAACCTCGCCACATTCCGCGTATTAGTTGTGTTGTCGGCTTTTTATGCCTCTTAAACGGTACTTTTAACGGCCTCCGATACCCTCACTCTAATAAAAATAGTACAAGTAAAGTTTCACGCTGAGTATTCTTTGAGCACGCGGTATCACTTCGGACGAGCCGGCCCAATTAATGCGTCAGCATATGCTTCAGTATTACTCTTCCACGGGTGAATGGGAACGAAATACATCATATATTTGGTTCTTTTGATCACACAAGTTTCAGGCTGTATACAAAAGCGCTGAGATTTAAATATATCCTAGATCCGCATTAGAGTTCTATTCTGACCATGTGCCTTTATTAAAATACAATTTAAACTGCAGCATATCTTTCCCAAGCGCAGCTGTCTTTATAATTAACAGATATATAATAGGCTTTTTGGAATTTCTTTGGTTTTTTGCTTGGAATTCCGTTGCAGTACTGTTTATAACCACATCAAAATCTGTATTTCACTAAGTTTGTGTGGATATCGGAGGACGGAGGCCCTTGAAATAACACCGCTTAAGCG
>DWCF01005226.1:0-14659 GCA_018230265.1 Delias oraia
TTGGGATACCTTGTTGAGGTCTCCGAGCATTGTGTTCAAGTCCTCGAGCGACTCCGCCATGAGGACTATATCGTCGGAAAAAGTAGATGCGTGATGTACTCGGCATTGATGTTGATGCCTAGTCCTTTCCAGTTTAAGAGTTTAAACACATCTTCCAGTGCAGAGGTGAACAGTTTCGGAGATAAAACATCTCCCTGTCTCACGCCTCTCTGCATTTGGATAGGTTTTGTATTCTGATCCTGCACTCGGACCGACATGGTGGCAGAATTGTAGAGACATCTAAGCACCTCAATATAGCGACAGTCTATCTGGCATCGCTGCAAGGACCGAAGCACTGCCCAAGTTTCGACTGAATCGAAGGCCTTCTCGTAGTCCACAAACGATCAGCTCAACGGCCGGTTATACTCTTTGGTCTTCTGTATAATCTGCCGGAGCGTGTGGATGTGGTCTACGGTGCTAAAGCCTTTCCGGAACCCGGCTTGTTCGGGCGGCTGGAAGTCGAGCCTACGTGCAAGGACGATTCCTGACTATCCTGGAGAACAGCTTATAGACGTGGCTCTCAGGAGTGCGATCGGTCTGTGGTGGTATCTAATGCGAATTATAATTTTTTAGAAAATAGCGAACCAAAAGACTTTTGTAGAGTAAATGTTTAACCTTGTATAAAAAGTATGATTATTAAAATTTATTTTCTAATTAGATCCGTTAATAGCTTATTTATATAATATGTGTGGGTATTTTTAAAGATAGGTATTAAAAAAAATAGTCTCAGATAAAAATCCAAATTTATCTACTTACAAATTGTCATGAATTTTAAAGTACTATACACTTACTTACACGTACTTTTTTATATATAGTTCTGTTATTGATTTTGACCAGATACAAAAAAGTTTTTTTAAAAGTGAAGCATTTTTTATTCTCTTAAGAGTAAATATCAAAATTCATGAGGCATTGCAGTTATTGATTGTCAAAGGAAACAAAGAGAATTTTTACCGTAAATCTTTAATTCTAAAATATATATTCTATTGACGTATATACAATTTTTTTAATTTAAAGTCATCGTTTTGTCATCATAAAAATAGATTTACATTAAAATTAAATAGTATAAATGATATGTGAATTACACATTAATTTAGAATTTAATATTAATATAGGAATTTCATATCGTTCAAATATAATTAGTCATATTTTTAAGTTCCATAACAAGTATTACTAGAAGTTTCACAGTGACTACTAATTCATTATTGATTTATGTTGCCCAATAAACTAAACATTTAAGCATATAATATAAATTTTTTGATGTATCTGTGAGTTGATTATTAATAGTTCAATTAATTTAAGATGAAAAGAAGACATTTATTGTAGAGCGATTCTTACATCTGGGTAAAAACGCTGTTACCAAAATTTTTAAACTACAAATGTAAGTTATACTAAAAATTAAAGATAGCTTGACGTTTTTTTCATAAAAATAAATATATAATTTATTTTAATTAAATAATTATTTTAATAAAGATAAATTATAGGTTTATTTAGAGTGTTACAGTAATTTGACATACATATCTGAGGTTTATTTATCCTAAGAAGCAAATAATACTGATTATATAATTTAAAAAGCTTACTTTTATAGTTCAAAACAGTATAACAAAACGTTAGATAACATAGCATCTTCATAGAATAAGTTAGACAATGGAGTGAGTCATTCAGTCTTCCCGTAGCTCCATGATATTCTAAATATATTTCAAATGGCCTTAGATTCCCGTAGACATAGATGAAGCTAGACATTTGTATTTGAATGTTTTTAGATTGAACTAATTGTTTATGATGGATCCGTTTCTAAGGCAAACTTTTTGATCTGTAATTTTGTGGTATGTCTATTCTAAAATCCGTCGTGGTAACTGGGAAATAAGTGCAAAGTGCATGGCATTTCTAAATGTATTGTTATTGTTAGAAATGTTCTTCTTTTATTTTGTTACCATTATTGTGCCAACGAATAAATTTACGTATTATGATTTTTGCTTCCGTGGGAGAGCCATGCTGACGCATTAATTGGGCCGGATCTTCCGAAGTGATACCACGGGCTCACAGAATACTCAGCGTGAAACGGTACTTGTACTGTTTCGCAGAGTGAGTGAGGATATCGGATAAAAGCGCAGCTTAAGCGGCGTAAAAGCCGGCAACACATCCAATGAGCGGACTGTGGCACGGTTGTTCATGGGCGGCGGTGTTTTCTTACTATATAAAAGACTCACCTGCTCCGTTGTCCGCTATAGCATAAAAAAGTTTAAATTAAATTGAGACTACTTTTAATTGTAATTCTTTCCAAATTGAGTAGCAACTATTAGCGATACATTGTACAAAAATCGGAAATACTGATATAAATTCTCAGCTGTCGAAACATTAGAATTCTTCTTCATAATAGATTTATTTACACATCATTGTAAATTTTACTGTTATGAGTGCTTCTGTTATAAAATATGGTAGATATATATATACATATATTAGGCGAATGTTGATACTGCGTCATTAAATGATGATTTTTGTTGCCAATCATCATGAGTAGTACCAACACTAGACCTAGAAACTATATTGCATATACCAAAGAAGTAACATTAAACTATTAAATTAAAAAGAACATTGCAAATTTTATGATTTGGAACAAAATTTAAATTATAATATATTTTAGAAATAAGATAAGAATTTTGAATATTCATTTATAATTATTTATAAGAGATCATATAATACTTATAATATGTTACCATCAATGTAAAACATACATCTAATAAAATAAGAAACATTAACAAGCAATTACGGAATATAAGACTAGGTGAGCCTACAATGCCTGTTGGCAGAATTGACAGACTTAGTCGTTAGAAGGATATATTTAGAAAGAAAATACACTGCATTTTGGAATTTGACACCATTGCAAGTACACGTCAAGCTGTAACATAAAGAAACTTAAGAAAAATAAATATCTTTTTATACAAATTTTGTTTTTAACAGACTTATATACGATTTTTCCACATTAATACCACAGTAAACATAATTTAAAAATCTCACTACTTTATTAAATACTCGTGTACTTAATATAATGGAATATTAAACATTTTTATATAAAGTTTTGTTGCAGTATTACGTAACGCGATTAATGAAAATTTGTGATCCTAAGTCCCCACCTTATTATATCTAAACGGGGGCAAACGAGCACGAAGCTCATCTAGGTTAAGCGGTCCTGCATCCATGGACACCGTTAGCCCTTACAGGGCAGGAGGTGCGTTGCCGGGATTTAAGGTACGCCTTTTTTTCGAAGGTTCCCAAGTAACGCGCCGTAAGGTTTAACTGTACCCCCTCTTCCTTCCTAAACGCTACTTTACACCCAAGACCCAATTTTACACCGAAATAGAGTATGAATTGTAATTTATTTTAATTAAAAAATTAAAAACGATATACGAGACCAATTTTTTCCTTCAAAATTGCGTTACGCAATAACCAAACACAAAATACGTACAATCGATGCATTTTTAAAAACATTTACAAATTATTAAAGTTATATTATAACAGAGATATTCACATAAATTTGATTTAAAAATTTAAATAAATGCATTACAATAAATTTAAATATTAACCTAGTAAATCCATCATTTCGTTATTACTATTATTTTTATTGTTACCGCTGTTTTGAGTATCACTCGCACTGGGCAGGAGAGATTCAAAAGCGGACCAATCTTGTTTTGCCTTCGCTTGATTTGCCCATTTATTATTAAAATTACCATTTGGGGAGTTATTCCAACCAGATGGTGATAACTGGTTTTGATATCCAGCAATGGCATTATTACCAATCGGATTATTAATAGCATTACCAATTGGGCTATTAATTACACTATTCATAGTATTAAACCCAATTTTATTCATAGAAGTACCTATTACATTAGAACTACTGAAATTATAGTTGACAGAACTGTTAGGAGTCATTGAATTTGAGCTAAAACTACTCTGCGGTTTGGATAACTGCGTCAGATTGGATTGTAGTAGTGAACTTGTTAAATCCACAGGTTTATGTTGGTGCGGGTTCGATTTCGATGCAGTAACAGTGAGCGGTGTTTGTCGAGACATCTTTCGTGCCGTTTCCTGTTGCTGTGCTAACCTTAAAATGAAAAATTAAACTGTATCAAAAATTTATCACCAGTTAGAGGGATATAACTTAAGCGGACAACGGTGGGCCTCCCATATGATGAGACAGCACCGCCGCAGATGGACAACCGCGCTATAGTCCACGCTTTAGTTGTGATTTTGTATTTTTACTCTTAAGGCATAATTCCAAGGGTCTTTGATATCCTCACTCACTCAACGAAATAGAACAAATACTCTTCACGCTGAGCATTCTATATATTGAGCAGGCCCAATTAATGCTTCAGTATGGCTCACCTGTGGGTGAATGAGCCTAAACACAGAACACATACTGTACTTGTGGCCTCATTAATCATTAAATGGTTCCGCATGGCTTACCCATAAAGTTTAAGACCAATTAAAGTTAAAAAATAATAATTTCCACCCAGTAACCGTGGTGTCATAGTAGTTTTCAAGACCTCTCAACAAAGAGACCCTCATAGGTATAACTTTTCCTTACCTCTGCTTATCTTCTATAGTCAAGGACAATGAGTCATTCACAGACGGTATTGTCACCTTCTCCGCTGGCTTAGCACCAAAAGAGAAGGGGTCTAGGCCAAGACCGGAAAACATTTTATCAATGTCCGTTTGCACAGGAGCTGATATAAATGTATCCTGTGATGTTAACTCATGCTCCAGTACTCTGAAAATTATTGTATAAAACATTTATATCAAAAAAAGTCAAGTTTCCGATTGAAATATATTAAAAATTCCATAAAAAATCGGTTTGTTGGTTGATATGCGGAAAAAAAATATTTTTAATCAAATAAATGTACATTATAAAACTCACTTGGATTCATTCTGTATAGAATTTAATTGTTCCAATTTGGTTTTATGTTCGGCCTCCACTTTTGCAATCATTTGCTTTACCAACGTCATGAGAGCGTTAAATTGGTTTAACGTTAGACCATTTTCTACACAGAGCGGTATCAAGAACGGCAATACTTTTGTTGCCATGACTTCTTTGGTAATACCAAGTTTTTTATGGCTAAGTGTTAACTTGTAGATACCTGAAATGTTTGTCAACATTTTTTTGTTTTTTGATAGATACAACAACAGTCACTACTATATGCACACAATTTAAATTGTGAAACACATAAAATGTAGATGCAAAATAGAAAGTAGTACATTACCTAGAATTCCCATGAGGACAGCGGGTTCCCTTGATGGTATTTGAGGTAAAAAGGGTATGATCTCATCCAACACCAACCATTTGTCTAAATGTTCTAACAATTTTCCAAGACACAACAAGCAAT
Source organism: Delias oraia (assembly GCA_018230265.1). NCBI lineage: Eukaryota > Metazoa > Arthropoda > Insecta > Lepidoptera > Pieridae > Delias > Delias oraia. The sequence goes on from DWCF01005226.1 coordinate 5,418, forward strand.
TTACTCTTACTGATAAATAATTAGTGTGCAAACATAATTTTTTTATCCTTGGCAACAATGCATTTTTCATAGCTGGGTAGTCTATTAAGGATGCAAATGTTGGCAACACCGACAAACATAGTTCCTGTATTTGTTGTGCATCAGATTCTAATGCTCGATACAACATAGGGAGAATGTCCACCTTAACTTCCTCTCCAGGAGTTAGTTTCAACAATAACTCCATTTTTTGCATAAAAATCAATAAAATTTGTATAGGTTCCTGTATCAACATGACTGGCTTTAAAATGGGTAATATATAGCTTACATATTCCTCTTTTGTAGAATTCTCTGCTATTAATAAGACATTTGGTAGCACAAAAGGCACCATTGGAGGGTTTACAAATTCTTTTGAGAGACAAGGCAATATTCTATAAATACATATCCGGTGAGGCATTTTCTGTATAATCTGTGGTAATCCTTTGTAGAACTGAGACTTCTGCAGATTGTCCCATTGGAATAGGGAGTCTAAGTAGTTAAGAGTCTTTACACCAACATCTTCAAAATATGCTATCTAAAAAAAAAATCTATTTCTTGAAAGTAATCTTATTAAACATGTTTTTAATAGAATATATATTATAATACAACTGCCTTTTTTTGTGTATCCTGAATCCCAATATTTAATTGTTAGGCATTAACTAAGGGTGGAGACACCCTATTAATAATTGTTATTATCAATATCTTTAAACTTACCTTGAGAAACTGATGAGGATCAGGCCTCAATTCAGGAGTGACATTCAACATAAGCTTTACATATTCTCGTAATCCATCTGCTACGCAGAAAAGTCTTGATGCAGGTAGATTTCTCAACTCATTTGCAAACCTTCTATACTTTGAATAATCTCCACAAATATTCCCAAGAGATTGATGACCTGTACTATGTAAAGTATACACAAGCACTCCCAAAGAGAAAATATCACTGGCTGGAGAGTGAGATGCAGAAAGAATGTACTCTGGGGCTAAATAATCTAAAGACGGCTGTGTCAATGGTGGCATAGCTTGACAATATTCATTAAAAGGCCAGAATGGGGGTTGTCCTGGAGTGCTCTGGTTAGCAATACAAAAATCAAACCCAAATATCTTCCAAGCTCCTTGTTGATTTACAACTATTGATTCTGGAGTGATATTATGATGTAATAATTTTACATCATTGTGTAAAAAAGCCAATCCTTCAGCAATTTGCATCAAGCCATACTTAATCTCAACTTCATAGAGTTTATAATTCATAAGGTGACTCGGAATTGGTTGTGGCATGTTATCTAAGTTACCTAGAATATTTGCCAGGCTAGCAAACACAGGTTCTGTAGCAAATGCTAAACTTTCCCTACTTTCTTCTAAACTGTGCTGCACTGTGAGTATTTGAGGATGCCGCAGCTTGGTGAGCTGCAGAATACCGTGTTTCATAATATCTAATATTATATCTCTATCAGCTTTTGACCATCTATCCAACTGTTTCTTTTCAAATACGAAAATGGATGCCTCCTGTTTTGTTGATTTCTTGTAACCTTTGTAAACCTTCCATAACAAACCTGTAAGTAATGCAGACATAAGTAGTAATCACGAAATAGACCCCTTTTTAAAGAAAAAATATTTTCTAATTACCAGGTCCAGCGCTTGCAATGTACTGAGTTGCTTCAAACTCTCTAGTGACTGGATTACCAGGAAGAACACCTGATAATTGGGATACAGTACTCGTAACAGATGAATAAAATTTGTTAAAGACTTCCATTGTGCTAATATTTGTTTAATCTCTAAGGAGTTCAAGCCATTACAATGTATTGAAAACAAGAAAAAATTAAATATTTTTTGTATTGAATTAATTACATTCTTGACCACAGACTATTGTGAATGTAAACAGAGTATATTTTACTAAATAAAAACAGAAAAACCCTTTAAATTTTAAAGGTACAGATTAACTACTCATGTAAAAAACGGGGAACTGCGTAACGTGGGTCGTTACGTCATTTTTGAGAAAAGTAACGAAAGTAGTTTAGTTGTAGTTTCTTGTTTGGCGACACCTGTTGTACAACTAGTGTTTTCTGTAACTAGTTATTTCTATTCTGCTATCGTCTATAAATATGTACATCCATCAATAAGTTTCGTGTGTAACTATATAACACTACACTATATTTTAGAGCCTCGTTGTTTAATGGTTTTAAAAGTGTACCGTGAAGCGAGAGGTATCGGGTTCGAATCCCGGTCCGGACAATTTAATCAGTTTCTGAAAGTGCGTAAAAAGCTGACAAAACAACCAATGTGCGGATTGTGACGCGGTTCTCCTATCATATAGCAGAGCTACTGTTCCATTATTTGCTATAGAATGAAAAAAGGAAAATGGTTTTTTAAAAAAAAAATTTTTAATAGAGTTCAATAATTAAATTAACATTCCTTCTTTATGCAAGCTTACTTATGCAAGCTTAGGAATGACAGAATTAAATATTTAAATGTATTTATTATTGATTAGTATTTACTAGAATTAAAATAAAATTATTAATGCAGCTTTATGCAACATAATAAATTAATTTTAAGAAGAAAGTACCCGAAACTATACACGAGAACAACGACGAACTAAACAAAATAAATCGTTTTATTTTACTTTTAATTCTAAATAATGTTTTCCGGAATTGCGAGAAATTATTTACCAACATGGGTCACTCGAATTTATTATCTTTATATAATATAAGTCTTTATATAATAAGTATAATGCTACATAAAAATAAACGTAAGCCACGACTGTTATTTAACTGATTTGTTTTTGTCATATACCACGGCACGAGCAGGTTTGTATTCTTTAGTGTCTGTCGTGTTATATTTAACCCTATACAATACGGACACACCATGCATGTCCAAATAACCTTTTACGGAACGAAGCTAGTTTCAATGAGACTCGAAACTAGTGTTTCAGAATTCGGGTACACATCGAGTATTCGGTTATTTTATCTAGCAACGCTAAAAAACGCTCACGTCTAGTAACTGCTAACTGTTAATGTCAAAACTCAAAACCCATTGTAGAAATTTTAAAAATGCTTACAGGAGATTTTATTAACATTAGAAAATAAAATGATCTAAATCTGAACACATTAATGTTTTGCACTTCAAGTACGTTATGGAAAAATGAGATTTAATACAAAAAATGACACTGTATCACATTACAGCAGTTTTAATTCCATTTTTTACAATAATAATTGCTGAAAGTGAACCGTATTTAAAGGAGCCTTATCGTCCTTTGGGCCCACTAGTAAAATGTAATTTTTTACCTTTAGAATTTCTAGACTGCGATGAACCTGTTGATCATAAAGGTAATGAAACAGCTAAAAAGGCAGTGAAGCATGGTTGTGTAAAATTTGGAGGTGTAAGATATGAAAATGTTGAGAAAACAAAGGTTCAATGCAAAGTTTTAGAAGGAATCGAGTGCTATGGGAGCAGAAGTTTTCTACGAGATGGATTTCCTTGTGTGCGTTATTCTGGGCACTACTTTACAACAACTTTAATTTACAGTATATTACTAGGTTTTCTTGGAATGGACAGATTTTGTTTGGGCCAAACTGGCACAGCTGTTGGGAAGCTTTTGACATTAGGGGGGCTTGGTATCTGGTGGATTGTAGATGTTGTGTTGTTAATAACAAATAATTTGCATCCTGAAGATGGCAGTAATTGGAATCCTTATGTTTAATTAATATATATGATGGTTTGATTTTTTAAGTGTAATATTTATATTTAGGTACTGTGTTAATAATATTTCTAAATGACTTAATAAGTTATTATTCTTTCAACTCATGTATTATTACTAATATAGCAATGCTTGAATTCTAAACAGAGATTAATCATTATGTAACAGTAAATTTGTAAATTTTAAAATAAAGCTAGACAATTTTTAAAATCTGTGTATTATTTTTAGCATTTTGTTGTACACAAGTATAATAGCCTCTAAACAAATCCAATTTCTGAAACTTATTTTTTCTATTCATAATAGGACCTAATCAACCAAAAATTATTTTTAATTGTTCAAATAATAATTATATACATATAGTAAAGTTTCATACTGTCTATACAATTAAAGATCTATCTGTTACTAAAAAATATAAGTGATCTTCATAAATTTTAGATAGATTTAATCATAATCAATTTGTTTTGCAGTAATATTAAATGTTTATAAAAAAATCTTTAAATTAGTATCCTGATTGAATTTACAAGTATAAAAGGAAACTCATTGATAAATAAATAAATTGCTTGATGATATAATCATGCTGATTAGGATGTTAGAATCAAATTAAAAACCAACTGTAAATTAATTGTTTATTATACTTAAGCCACTAGAGCAGATGCTGTGCTGGACTCGTACTTCCAGTTAGGAGGGAGCACGCTTTTGGTCTTGTAGTAACGAGCAAGCCTGTGGATTCTTGATTCTACAAGAATAAGCCTGAATTTGCTGTCCTTGTCTTTCCTGTTACGTTCTAAGTGCTTTCTCATGGCAACAGCTTTTTTGATCAAGTAGTAAAGGTCTTCAGGTAGATCAGGAGCCAGTCCCATAGCCTTCATGATACGAAGGATCTTCTTACCAGTAACAAATCTAACTTGCGCCACTCCATGAGAATCCCTAAGCATAACACCTGAAATTTAAGTGATTTATTCAAATGAATGAACTTCTCTAAAAATTATTATTAAATTAAATAAGTAACTTAAGACATGATATTTAGTAGCAATAAAAATTATATACTCTGGGCAACAAAATAGATGAAAAAATCAAAGAAAAGCAATAATGGCAACAAAACATAGCAAAAGGCCTCTATGTCTTTCAATATAAATAAAGACCAGAATCAATTAAATCAACTAAAATGATTGATAATCATAATTAAAAACGTAACAATGCACTCACCAATTTGAGATGGAGTAAGGCCTTTTTTGCCGAATTTGAAAATATGTTCCTTGACATCTTCAGCGGTAGATTTTAGCCAGGTTGGTACGCTACGTCGGTAAGGCAACGCCGACTGCGAAATACCTTTGCTGAAACACGATTTAAGCATTAATTAGAAACACCATGTGATGATAGCATATACAGGTTATGTTTACGAGATGCTTAAAAAATAATAATATCATGGAAAAATAACATGAATTTTATAGCATATAAAATACAGCGTAAAATAAAACTAAAATTACCCAGGTGCGTGCATACGACCCATGATTGCGGGTTTTTATAAAATTGCCGTTGTGACAACTACAACACGGAAAATTAAAAAGATGGTTTCTTTGACGACCGGAAACTAGACATTCATTTGCTCTATAGCTTTTTGATTGCAAAGATTCTAGAATAATACAGGTTACTTTATTTGCGAATCGAATACATTTGTATATATCTGTGACTGTGCTTATAACATATTTAAAATGTAACGCAATTATTTGGAATGGCCATCATACGTTCACAGCCAAGCATGCTCTTGGAGCGAGCCATAGGCTCGCCTTGAATTTGAATTTTAGCCATGACTAGCGCAAGGGCGTCTTCTTCGAGATGACTCTTGGGTCTTACGGACCGCTTGGATTAAACCTGGTACTACAAAAGTCATGTGCCTGTTTCAGTTGTCAACGTAGTAAGAATCCACGCGTTGTTTCTAACTTTATATTTTATTAGACTTCGGTGAGACCGCGATCGAATAGTGATGGACTTCATTTGAATTCCAATCTTACAGATTACGCTACTGAGTACGCATTCTGAACCAAGTAGGTTTTGAGTTATACAATGACTCTATTCTATTGCAACCTGGCTGAGTTCGCTAGGTTAGAACTGTTTTTACGGAATATGATCCTTACAGATTGGTGAGGATTAATCTTTCAAAAAAAAGATAATTAAGGGAGAATACCCCGTGCAATAAAATAATATTAATCCTATTCCTTACAAGAAAGTAAATCTAAAAGTTGCTTGATTATAGTGTCGTACAAAATAATTGCACACATAAAGTTGAAGACCCTAATTTGATTTTATCTTCAATATGAGAATTCATCGGCTATAACCTACGACGATGCATAGGGGAAGAGCTGCAGTATCGTCCCCTGAATTCATACCAGATGGGTAATCAGACAACCATTTCGACAGCACGGGCCGAGCTCTGATTCTGGCACTTTTTTCTTCGGTCTTTACTGGGCACAACACAATCAGCGCAATATTTTAACGTGGCGCATATCTCTTTACTTCGTTTGAAGGGCCGAACAAGCTAACGGCTCGCGCCCCTGCGGTCCTGTGACCATAACTACTCCATCATAGACTGCGTTTTAGAAAACAGAGTACAAGAACGACTTAGACAAAGACGACACTATGTTATTAGATGTAATAGTCAGCTGTTATAATGACAGTGACAACACAACTGATCAATAAGAAATAACAATATAAAAAGTTTTCATTTTATAAAACTGTAGAATTGAAACTTTTTAGGTTTTATCCCGAACAATGGCTGAGAAGTATGGCATATCGCAAGCTGAATATGAAGTTATTAAAAAACAAGCTGCTAGGCGTGCTGAAATGCGACGAGAATTCATGAAACAGCGGACAAATCCATTCAAACATGCTGCACAAGCTGGCTATGTTGTAAGTTTCATTACGTAATTTTACGTTATTTACAATTATGAACTACGATTTATATTTATTATGCTTTCAGTTCGATGAAGGCCATCAAAGATTTATTTCTATGAAAGTGACCCAATTTGAATACTTCAAGCCTACTGCTAGTAACACTTTATTTGGAATTGGAGTTGTTATAATTCCTATGGTATTATATGGATATCTCATTCACAAGGAGCGATCAGCGCGCGAAGAAAAGTGTCGTTCTGGTGAGCTGCGCTACAGAGATAGGCTTTTCAAATTGTGTTAAAACTTTATATTGCCTCAAAGAATATTTAATTCTGTTAGTATAAACAATGTAAATAAAATCAATAAAAACACTTTTTCTTTTATTGAAATTTTTGAATCCAATTAAAAGAAAAATCTACCTGTTATATTCCATATTTAAATTGAAATATTATTCTACAGATGACTGATAAAATTGACAAACTAAACTACTAATAAATACTACATATTAATTGTTAATAATATTTTTAAAATGTGTGATTATGCATTTTCTGAGATTGAATGTAAAATAATAAAGGCACAAATTGAAAGAAGAGCTAAGTATAGACAGGAATTTTTGTGCTTGAGAACTGATCCTTGTAAACATTCTCAGCAAGCAGGATATGTTGTAAGTATTCTATTTTTATATTCTAATTCATTAACTAGATAATACATGCTCTTGCTGTTATAAAAACCAATTATTTTAAGTTTAATCTAACTTACAAAAATCTTTGTTTTACCCACACAAATGTCCAGACATTTTTTACCTTGTTATAGAATTCAGTACTCTATAGATGAATTCCTGGTATTGCAATATATTTAACAGTATTGGCCTTTACACCTGCCTAAGGAGAGGTCTAAGTCTGTCAGTGTACAAGTTTCTTACTCTTTATAAGTATTTTATGGAGATATTTTAGGTCATTTAAAATTGTTGAATTGATTGCCATTGTATTTTTCAGTTTGATAAAGCCCACCAACAGTTTATGTCATATAAAGCATGTCAATTTGATAATTTTATACCATCAGTGGGTAATATGATGAAAGCTATATTTACAGTGGTGATTCCAATGGTTACCTATGGATATCTTTTTTACATTCAGCGTTCTCAGAGAGAAAATGAAATTCGTACTGGTAACTTGCGTTATCGTGATAGGTTGTTTAAGTTGGCTTGATAAATAAACAGTTGCACACATTGTTGAAATTTTTTAATTAAGAAATATTAAATTATAAGAAAATCTATGAAGTAATACTTAGTTTATTGAACCACATATTCACCTATTATGAAAGTATACTGTTTGGGATATACAAAGTAAATGTTGAAAATAATGGTTGAATTATTTTTAACTGCCAATGCAAACATTGTGTTATATAATTGACACATATCTGTGGCATTTAGCTCAAAGAATAGACTAGTTTTAGCAAAATTCAGTTTAAATTTATCGGTCATCTAATGACTTGTCCCTTAAGATAACAGCATCATCAAATTTGACCATGTATGTGGTGCCTTTATGCCAATGAGCAGTCACTTTTGCAGACTGAAAAGATAGAAAATATGATATAAATATATAGGTGTAATTAATCATTTTTAAAAATTAAATTGAACTAAAAAGGTGGGATAAATACTGTAGAAAAACTTGATATCATACAATGTTAATATTAAAATTGTTATGAAACAAACTCATTTTAATACAGTTTATTTATTTGGATTAATATTTGCTTATTAAATATTAAAAAATAAAATGGATGGCTTTGCATTCAACTTTTTTTTGCAAAGAACATTCTGAAAAGTACAACAAACTACATAATGTACATATCTTATAAATTAAAAATGTAATGCTAGAAACTTACAAAGCCACTCCTGGTGAGAACAGCTTCAATGATTCCAGCATTGAAGGAGGCACAGTTTAAAGATCCTTTATCTTTAGGTACACTTATAAATTTATTCACCTAAAAGTTAAATAATTTTATGGAATATTGTGAGACTTGTAGTAATATGATTAATGATATTCTAGTCTTTACATATAATCACAGATATTTGTATTCATATCTCAATCTGGTTTCTGATCTCTAAACTCAAGACAAGAATGTAATAAATAAAAAGGAATAAATTATAATCACCAGAGCATCCTTCTCAATGATATAGTAGGTCCTTTCATCATCATTTGCATGCTCCAACTTATCTGCTTCTTTTCCAAATAATACCTTAAAAGTATAAATACATTGAAATACTAATAAAACTTATAAGCTTGTTTCTTAGGATTCATCTTCTTCTTCATCATCAGCCCATCTAAGTCGACTGCTGGACAAGCCACCCCCAAAGACACCCACCCGTTGCGATCTTGAGCGATCTGGATTCAGCGTTTGCCCGCGACCTTCATTAGATCGTCTTTCCATCGCGTGGCGGGACGTCCTACTCTGCGCTTTCTGGTACGCGGTCGCTACTCGAGAACCTTTCTTCCCCATCGGTTGTCGGTTCGTCCAGCTATGTGGCCAGCCCACTGCCACTTCAACTTACTAATACGGCGAGCAATGTCGGTTCGGCTGCGGATAACCTCATTTCTGATTTTATCTCGCAGCGAGACTCCGAGCATTGCCCTCTCCATAGCTCGCT
>DWCF01005227.1:0-14658 GCA_018230265.1 Delias oraia
ACGTAGTTTGTTGATTAGCCAGAAATTTGCAGGATAGCTTGCTTAAAAACTTAGATTAAATCAAACAAAGATAAATAAAGATAATTCATAAATTAATCATCATTGTAGGTTACATCGATTATTCAAGTCCTTTGTGCTTAGATAAACCTGTTAAAGTAAGCCACGTATACCTCCTACCTTCAAATATAATTTTATACAAAGAGTTCATGTATAAAACATTAGGTTATGTTGTAATTCCCTTGTATTGTTGTTTCTTCGTTCCAAGCGCTCGCACGCAATGAGAGAGATTTATAAGGATTTTACTTCATTATACTGCCTGGATATGTTTAGCTCATTTAAGCTATGAAACGATGTAGATTATAATTATTCAAGTCATTGTCTTGAATCTTAATTGTATCTCATATTTAAATTTACATATGTAGGTAATTTTTTTTATAGTATAGCGGACAGTGGAGCAGGTGGGTCTCCTATGGTAAGAGAACACCGCCGCCCATGGACAACCGCGCAATAGTCCGCGCATTGGTTGTGTTTCCGGCTTTTTACGCCACTCAAGCGGAATTTTTAAGGGCCTCTGTTATCCTCACTCACTCTGTGAAACAGTACAAGTACCGTTTCACGTTGAGTATTCAGTGAGCTCAATTCGGACGAGCCGCCCCAATTAGTTCCTCCACATATGCTTGAGCATGGCTCTCCCAGGGGTGAATCTCAGTTATCTCTATATGAAATCTAATATCAGTTATATCTATTGTATCCATATGAAACTTATATCTCAGAATTGATCTGAATACTACAGAAGTAATTAAAGTACATTATTCATACATTATTCGTACATAATTTGATGATATTACTTACGAACTCAAAAAATTTAATATAGTATAAAAGCGAAGAAACTATGGAATTGTAGGGTAGACATTTATTTCAAGTATCTTATGTACCTTCCCACGCAAAATAGGCGCAATAATGTCATCGAATTGGGGAAAGCAGCCCGTCTTACAATTACAATCCTATGTACCTTCCAAATCATTGTACCTACTAAAGTTGAAGCTTGTTTTCATCCAAATTGCACGTAATAGTAATCGAAAACTAATTCCAAGAGTTATTTGATTAAATATGATTAAAGGCCGACGAAAAAATATGTATGAAAATCACTCAAGTCTAACGTCCACTGGTAATATAATATACATGGTAATATTTCATAATTGTTTATGTATATTATCTTATACTATACACGTAAGTTAACAGAATTTAATACTTACATCTTCACCAATTTTACCACGTGAGAAGGTTATTTTACCCTTTGGCATTTTCGGCACTGGTAATTTATTTTCCAAGCCCAGTCTATACCACATCGGTAGCCCATTCTTTGGAACGGCTCTCACGGGTTTAGGTATTGAATCGATCACTTTTTTCAAGTCCGTCGGTTTTCGCAACGTCATTAATGTTGTATCAATATCAGTAAGATCATCGGTACACAAATCGGACGACATGATTGTTGTTTTTAGGTAAAGTAAAAAAAATACTGTAATAACTCGCCACGGATTGACGAGAAAATGCACAGAAATTTGACAACTGGCAAAGTTTTTTTTTAAATAGTTATCAATTTCATATCTTTTTCATGTCACCAGTGATAGTAATAATATTTTGTATTTCGAACATTTATGAAGTGACGTTTTCCAGTTTTAATTTAATCTGTACCCTAATATTTCCTGTATTTTAGCCTTTTTTATTAGTTTTTTACGACTTAAGTTTTGATCAGATTATATAGAAATATATTTTTTTTCTTTTTATTTTATTTTTTTTATGTTGTGCCGGTTGTGTTGCCAGCTTTTTACGACGCTTAACTTCGAGGTGATAACGATTCATCGTTATCACAATCACATCGTTATTACAAAGTTTCAACTTTGTATTCTGCTTCGATGTTCGATGGTGAAATTCAGTTGCAGATATTATGTAAAAGATTTGCAATAAACATTTAGTTATTTATGAATTTTATTGTAGCTGGCAATTATGGGTTAGTATTTGTAGAATATAATGTGAAAGATGTTATACCACATAATTTTTTAGTATATAATATAAGTGAAACAAAAGAAATGTAGTAATTCTATATAAAAAATACCATAAGAAAATAAACATAAAATACACATAATAATATAAATTTCTTATATTTCAGAATTCTACGCATCAAATAGGCACAAATTCTTTTCAGATAATTAATAACATCCGACGACTCTGGTTCATAGAATATTAAAAAAACTGAGAAATGCAGTTAAAAAGCGGAATAAAGTGTAAATAAAGTTAAGGGTCTTCAAATAAACCGTTCATTCAGATGAAACGGAAAATTAAATTTCATCAAAGCAACGTCGGCTATGAAATAATCCACTTTTCATTTATGTGAGAGTCAAGAATAAGCAACGAATAATACTAAAAATTCAATTCTTCTAGATCATACATTTTTGTATTATTTATTGTGTTACTAGAAACAATGAATACGAAATTACGTGCATTAAAACGGCAACTTACCCCTTACTATTTATTACTCCTCGTCATATATAACAAGTTACTTATGAACCAGTGATATAGCTAATTGTTTGTAGATATATAATATTTTATGTAATAATAGATGTGTAATCAAATCAAAATTTGATTTTTTTTATTCTATAGCGGACAACAGATTAGGTGGGTCACCCATGTGGTAAGAGAACACCGCCGCCCATGAACAATCACGCCATAGTACGCGCATTGGTTGTGCTGCCAGCTGTTTACGACGCTTAAGCGGCACTTTTCAAGGGCCTCCGATATCTTCACTCACTCTGCGAAACACTATACACGTACCGTTTCACGCTGCGTATTCTGTGATTAGTCTTTCATAAGTATTATTACCTTATAAAGCGTAATATAGTTACAGATCAATAAATTATACTATCTTTTAGTATATTTGTTGTAAAGTTTTTAATAAAACTTTAACTTTCAGTATTTAAGCTACGACTTACTTAACTGTAGTTTACGCTATGACCAATAAATTAGATAAACTTAATACTTGTAAATCATATTAAGTTTTCAAATATTAACTTTACTAGCCATTTACAAAGCGTAAAAATAATTCTATTCTAGATCGCGCATCAAGACCAGATTATCTACTGTGCCCTTTCAGCGAGTCCTCGGTTATTTAAGCCTTATTGCCTAAGGAGAAGCCGACAGCCTGAGCAAACATATGTAATTCGGAATGATTGAGGGCTAAAAGGCCACGGGATACTTCACCGACCAGTTGGACTAGTTCAAAAAATATTTATTGTAAAGGTATACTAGTACTACATATTTTGATAGTTTTATAATTTAACTTTATTAAATTGGTGTAAAATGACGGACTGAGTATTGCATCTGGAGCCGAGGACAGTAAGATTCATTGGTCGCTAAGACAATGTTAGAATGAGGTAGAAGAAAATAATTTTAAGGTAATATTTTCACATATTGAGAGGCAGACTGCACTTGACCGATTGACCTTGCATTGTTTTAGCTTAGAATACGATATCTAGATCAAGTTCAGTATTAAATTGGTTGAGCGCTAAGAACAAATCCATACCTATGTCTATATTAGGCACCGGTTGAGAGATCGTTTTTTAAAAATAATTTTTAATCAGAATGAGAATTCCATAATTTGTCCACAATTGTTTAATAAAACTAGAATTTATACGCCTTTGTACTTAAGATCAATTAAAAATATAACATACATTTTTCATAATGAAATCTTTACTTTTTTTATAATTTGTGTCGCTGTAACTTTAACTGTGATAAGTTGCTATAAGAAGTACAGGAATGTATTTTAAATCTAGTATCTCACATTAACTAGAAACACAAACAAAATGGCGTTGAAAGTCATTACGGTAATTACTAGGTTTTAATTAAGAGCTGCAAAATTGCGAGTATAAGGGTCTCTACCCTGTGAATTGGGGAGCTCACCCCAGCAAGGGCTCTAAAGTCTGAACGACAAATAACTGGGGTCGACGAGCTGTGTGCTTTTAAATGCTGATTTTGAATAATGAAATGTTTTATTAATAAAAATTTAAATTGTAACCGAACATTTCAAATTTTCGGTCGGTATACATTTAAAATTTATATTTTGAAATAACATCTTAATAACCACGTTTTTTTTACTATAACGGACAACAGACCCCGGTGGGTCTCCTATATGGTAAGAAAACACCGCCGCCCATAGATAACTATTTACAAAATCAATAAAATGTATTTATAATTTAAGTGATACTTAAATTATTGCTCAACTGTTTCTGATTTATGCAGGCTAGTTTTGTAAATGTTATGTTAAAGATATTCTAGTCTACTATTTTGTTTAAAATTCTAATTTTAATACATATAAAATGTAAACAGTTGAACTAATGTTATCCATAAATAGGTTTATACAAATGTTTATTGCACGCTATCAGTTACTCGCACATAAAAACTTGAATAACATATGTGTAATGAAGAGATAAAGTTTTCGCTCATATCACGATCGTCGGTTGCGTTTAATGAAAATAGCCACATGTAAAACAATCATGAAACCGCAACCGTTTCAGGTGGATGCAAACGATGCAAGTACAAGTGGAGCCACAGTATTGTTTAACTGCGCAGATCGCCTGCGCGGTACCCAGACGTGTTCTAACTTTCGCGCGTCGCACGCGTCCTCTCCGCTCATAAGCGACGCCCAGTTATCGCGTAATTATTAATAACTGAAACATATTAATAATAAACACGATTGTGACTAAAAACCTTAGTGATGAATATAAAAACTTTTTAACCGCAATCCGCTTAACAGTGTTGTATATAAACGATGTTTGATTGTTTAAATAATTTTTAAGGCTAAGTTTGTTGAACTTTTTACGGTGTATGGTGACGTATGTGCATTGATAAGTAGACTATGCTCAGTTTTATGTAAATCGTAACTGTGTTCGCGCATATTTTATTTTATTCAATGTCCGGCTAGGCGGCTCTTATCTGTTCTGATAAAATAACGTTTATCTTCAAAGTTTGCAACAGTATTCAACTAGAAATAGTCTTAAGTGACTGTAACTCAAAGCAAATATTATGAAACATGCATAAAATGCATATCTTTGTGCTATTTACAACAGCTGCTCATAAACGGTGTCACTTAGACTCATTCTATTCAGTTTGAACGACAATGTTTGTATTGTTATATAGAACTAATTAATATATTCTAAAAGTTTAAAAACTTATATAAACGTTTTACTATTTGATTTCTGATCCAACCGAAATCATTTATGAAAATTATAAAATAGCAATAAGTTGTAACATATCGATATTTAACAGTATTATTTACTTTATAATAATAAATGCATTGATACAGCGTATTCCGACACAATAGTATTATTATACCGATGAAGTAGCAGTATCCTATTAGCACGATATAATAACTTTAAATCTTACCTACATACAGTGCATAAACATTGATAATCAAGTTCAATGACGCAAAAAATAATTAATTATATTCAAGTTTATACGAAAATTGGCTCATATTTAAATCTTGATAATCTTACTTACAAATATTACTTATATCTTAAATAATCTCGCAATTGACGTTGAAAAAGAGAAACAAAACGCATGTGATCATGTGATTTTATCAGTTGATAATTATTAGTGACGTTTAAATTTAATCTGCTACCGCCTATAATTGTAACTAATAAGAAATTATTTCTCTTTTGTACATGCCATTGTAACCTTGCGTGGGCGTAGTATAAAAAATATGCTATGGCACTTAAAGAGTCTAGCTAAATTGATTTGAACTTAATTAGTTTTATATAAAAATATTTGTAATGTCAAAAACGTCTGTAATGTCTATTACTTTTAAATTTTCTTAATACCTTCTAAATTGTGTAAAGTGAGTGGAGTTGAAGTGGACGAGACAGTCTTAAATAAACGAGCATATCCGTTCTGGTACTTTGTATTAAATGATTGATTTATTATAGAAACTTGGAACTTTTATCTATTCATGTAATGATAGATTGCCTCGAATTTACAGAATTTATATCTGCTTCTATACTACAACTTTTTTTATGATACAGCGGACAACGGACCAGGTGGGTCACCTATATGGTAAGAGAACACCGTCGCCCATGGACAACCGCAACACAGTTCGCGCATTAGTTGTGTTGCCGGCTTTTTCCGCCGCTTAAGCGGCACGTTTAAGGCCCTCCGATATCCTCACTTTTTCTGCGAAACACAGTACAAGTACTGTTTCACGCTGAGTATTCTGTGAGCCCACGGGCTCAGAATACCACGGTATCACTTCGGACGAGCCTGCCCAATTAGTGCGACAGCATATTCAGCATGGCTTTCCCACGAGTGGAACTTGTCTTAAACTACTTTTCTACTCTAAACTAACTTGTCTTAAATTATTTGAGCCAAATTAAAAAGTTATTTAGCAAGTACAACTTTATTTATTTAAATACCCTCACTTTTATTCGACTACAAAGAAAAATAATGCTTTATTTTGCATATGTAAATAACAATAAAATCGATAAAAATGCTATGTGAATAAAAGTACAATAATTAATAATATCTCATGTTCTCACAGCATCGCTTTTCATAAGTAATTAAATATTCGTACGAAATCTATTTTCTTTCACGCCCATGTTAAACAACAAAAACCAAAGGGTTCCCAAAGACTATTTCAT
The DNA here is from genome assembly GCA_018230265.1 of Delias oraia. Lineage (NCBI taxonomy): Eukaryota > Metazoa > Arthropoda > Insecta > Lepidoptera > Pieridae > Delias > Delias oraia. The sequence continues at coordinate 6,687 of DWCF01005227.1, forward strand.
AATGTAGGTATGTATTTTTAAAGTAATAAATACATTACTATAACCACAGTTTAGTAATAAGAAATTTAATCAATTTCTAAAATTGTAATCGGCCGTTCTATTTTCTATCTTTCTTCAACATTATGTCGAAAAAAGTTTTGTCCCATAATTTGATTTTAGAAATTCGATAACACATTTCGAGTCGTATGGTATTCCTAAGTGAGTCTGAAATATCCTCTAAGCTAAGAGCTAGTGAAAATAGATATAATAGACTAAAAAATTAAATTAAATTAGACAGTTAAATAAACGTAAAAGCAAGAATAGTTAAAACAACAATAACAACATTAAATCCTAGTCTGAAATGGAGAAATTTTTCTTAAAATTCACTTAAAAAGATTAAACCAATTAATGGTAGAAATGAAGTAATTGCATTAAGATGATTTAATTTTATGCGATATTGAAACAACAACACCTGGCGATCTAAGCCAGGGATATATAAAAAAACTTTCAATAGTTCATATCAGCCACAAGTGACTCACGTGGAATAACATATCTATATAAAATATACAATATATAAAATATACATTGTATTAAATATAATTTTAAACACTATCTTAAACTTAATACTGATTTATTTGCAAAATATCTTTCAAAATATTTTTATTTTCAATTAAATACGTGATTGAATAACCGAATGGAGATTGAGAGGCTTTAGAATGTTAAAAACTTTTTCAATTTCCTTCCCTTTCAATTTTCTATCATAAATCCACGATTGGCGTACCTATTAAAAATCTATACATAAACCAAATTGCAATGATTATATAATATGAAGCTAATTTATTAAATATACGGCAACAAATTCTATAGAAAAACGAACAATATTTTTTATATAATTTCAACAGACACCTTGGCTTTAGAATTGCCAGTCTATACTAAAAACTCATCGAAAACTTCAATTATGAACAGGTACCTTGGTACTTGGCCCCAGTAATTTACAGGCAAGCAATTTGTCGATATTGATACAAATCAATTGCCTGTTATTGTCTCATGTAATGGATCGCATCAGTATAGGGAGATCGTCATCCGATATATTTATAGTATTTGGGAAATATTTCATTGATGTTTAAAAATGTTATAACAACTCCAACTTGACCTTTCATTTATGAAAGTTACTTAGGCTTCTGGGTATCATATTAAATGTTATGTTTAATTCTGAAACTTTAATACCATACGTCATAAATATTATAATTTAGTCACAGATATATTTTTATATTATCAATTGATAAATAATTTTACGATACGGTATGACATGTTTTTCAATCCGTTTATATATAGCACGTGATAAACATAATTGTTTCGCTTTTTGTCGCGTTACGTTATTACAGATGTAAAAATTAATTACTAAAAACTGTATATTTTTTTATGGTTATTATTTATTAATTATTATTTATAGGAAATCTAGTTTTCGGCACGTCACTGAGCAAAATGTTCAACTTAAGCGGAATTGAAATTATTTGTACATACTATATACAAACATTTTTAAGTGTGCCTTAATAACTTTGTTTAGTTATAAATTAATTGTTATTTATTAATTTATAACGTTTAAAGTCAATTCTTATTCTATTAATCCTGTGTAATTTAAATTGCTAATAATTATGTAAAAATACTAGAATTCATTTATGGTTTCACCTGCCATGCATAAAATTAACTTATTAAATCGATTAGCGTTAGCGTATAAGCGACTTACTTTTATGTAAAATTAGTTGACCCGACCACCATCGTCCTGGCTCAACTAACATTAAGTACGCATTGTTATAATTAATTAAAAAGAAAGAGAGTCTGTGAATTGTTTTTTATAATGTTAATTGGTAATACTAACGAGCCATTGTTATGTTTTTAGTGACGTCAAAGTTTTGACAGTCTGAAAGTGATGTTTAAACTATATATTACGTTTACATATGATTTTTATCTGAAAACATTATTTTCTCACTTTATATTTATACACTATAAACTTCATTGCGTCATATCCATAATATTAAATATACATTTTACCATATTGTTCAAGTTATTCGCTTTTCAATATAATTCGCGATTACTTTTAAATAATATAGAGGTGCATCTTACTGCATTAAATTTACTATATTTATATAAGTTGTTTTTCATGATAAAAAGGCAGCAAAATGTCCATTTAAAAGGGAGTTATGGCAGGAAATTTTTATGCACAGCAATTTAGGAGCATTTTAGTAAATGACATCGCATTTTCCAGTCGGAACTGAAAATGACTAAACTTAGCCACGACATTTGTTCATTAGGATTTCAACGATTCAAACATTTTTATTTCAGTCAATTGTCTTAGTTGAATCATTCTAATAACGAAGCTCTCTAATTTATCTTTTTCAAAGTATTCATAAACTTGGTACTCTCATTAGGAACAATAATTTACACACAACAAAGTTTTCTTTGCGGGACACTATCAGTGTTAATAATAAGTGAAAATGTCTGAACGATTTAAAGTGACGAAACACGATGAGCCTTCAGTTAAGAACTATAAAAATTACGGCGCAACATCAGCAGAAGCAGACACTGAATCAAAGGGAAAATTGCTACCCGCTTCTGGTAAGTATCATCTATTATTTTCATACTTCAATAATTGTATTAAAGATCATTTATTCTTCAGCTCGTACGTCTTTTGTTCATTCATTTACTTGATAGCAGTTCACTTATTTGTATGAAGACAGTGACTGAAATAGATACAGATTTTTTTTAAATAATATAGCGGACAACTGAGCAGGTGGGTCTTCTATATGGTAAGAGAACACCGCCGCAAATGGACAACCGCGCCACACTCTGCGCATTAGTTGTGTTGTCGGCTTTTTACGCCACGTAATCGACATTTTTAAGGGCCACCGATATCCTCACTCACTCAGCATAACACAGTACAAGGACCGTTTCAAGTTGATCATTCTGTGAGCCCGTGGTATCACTTTGGGCGAGCCGGCCCATTTAGTGCGTCCGCATATGCTTTAGCATACATCTATAAAGTATATTTATCTCTTAATAGATTATTTTCAGGTACATCACTATTAAAAATTTAGTTCACGCTGTTTTAATTAATTATCTTTCGAATAGGTGACAAACGATGAAAGAACATGTAATCAATCATGCAGTACCGTAATTAAGCCTGGTTATATTTTATTTATTTTATATTGGTTATATTTATGGTACTGGTTATATTTTATTTATTTAATAATGAATTCTACTGTTCAGATTTATCATTCATAATGCTAGTTTCTATGTCCTGAACAATTTTTATTGGTCAAACAACGAGATGTTTCAGTAACGGCCAAGGGATGCATAGATAAATTATCTAGTAATTTGAATATATTATTAATTTAAAAACTATTTTGTGAAATGATTTTTAGGAGAAATGTTTAACATTAGCCAGAAGTTTTCGCTTCATATATGCTTCCTTTCTTGATGGATTTTTTATTTAAAAATATTAAAATTACTATAAAATTTTAATGTCATTAGTAAATGTAACTTTTAACTTATAAAGTCTCCTTGCTAGTCTATTACTAGGCCGTGATCAAAGAGTAATTCAATTAACCTGTGAATTGGTAACTAAGTCGACCGCGGTGAGGTTAGGCGCTTTACCACATCACACTAGGCTGCAATGACCCATCTGATATTACATACGGAACTAATTTCAAAGTTCTAAGTCATAAGCCCTAGTATATTACTAAGAATTTTTTATATTCCACTAAGCTTCTTAATAAAAATGAAAATAAGGTTCCTTTTTTTTCTGTATTTAAATTATATTTAAACATTTTCATTGTACAGTATCCGTATTTTAAATTACATCCAAGTAAATAAAAAATGTTATTTTACAAGACCTTAAGTTTCCTCAATTTCATATGTTTACGATATAAAATGATAGTTAACAGGAATATTTGATATTACAGTATCTGAAATATTCCCATTTCGCCTATTTTTGTGACGAATGATTTCGAATAGTGGATACTTCATGCCTTAGTTATACGCAATGTTTAGTATTGGCAAATATTCTGTGAATATATTGACGCAAATTTGACTCACATACTATATTTTGCTACGACTTACGAATAAACTAGAGCGCTGTATTTGACACTCTCTATTGTGTATCCACATTATCTATCCAAACTATATTGTGAATATTGTCAATTTAATCTAAACTATTAAATCAAGCTATTATAAACTAATTTATATTTTACATTATATTTTGTGAAATTACACTCCAACTTAGCATAAGATGTTTAATTATTGTTACAAAGACAAACTGAAGATATTTGAAGTAGCTTTTGTCAATTTGTAACTTCATAGAAAAAAAGGCCTCTTTAAAATTCATACAAGCACGACTAGTTTATATAGGCTACAATATTGAATCATCCGGAAAAACCAGCAGTTACGTCTTAAAAATGTATATTTAGAATGTTAGCTAAAGTAATATACAAATATTATTTATTCATAGTTAAACATAAATTATAAAATGTATTCAATTCATAATATTAATAATATTTTGAAGATATATAACACCGATGACAGCTCTTTGAAGATAATTTAACGTTGCCATGGCAACCGACTCTAAAGCAATTTCAGCGTGGTCCAATTGCATATTTGCTCGCGTAGAAACTGTCTTAACTCAGCTAGGCGCCAAACACCACTCCGGCTTTATTAGTTCTTGTTATTTATGGCTTAAAGGATCCCAATAGATGATTCGTTTTTCAATATATATTCGCTTATATAGTATAGCGGAATACAGAGCAGGTGGATCTTCTATATGGTGAGAGAACACGGCCGCCCATGAACAACCGCGCCACAGTCCGCGCTGCAGCGCTTCAGTCCACGCTCACTCTGCAAAACACAATACAAGTACCGCTTCACGCTGAGTATTCTGTGAGCCCGTGATAGCACTTCGGACGAGCCAGCCCAATTTGTGCGTCAACATTTACTTCAGCATGGCTCTCCCACGGGTGTTACTTATATATATTTTTTTTACTGTATAAATCTTAACTTCTTATACTAAATCTTTGCGACTTTGTTTATAACAAATTAAATAAACTGCATCCATACGTTAAATAAATCAACACATATGAGACAGATAAGGAGTATAGTTTTTTATAATTTTTTTCTAATGGTATCCGGACAACGGAGCAGATGGGACTCTTATATAGTAAGAACCACATCGCTGACAGTGGACAACCGCGCCATAGTCTGAGCATTGGTTGTGTTGCCGAATTTTTACGCCGCTTAAGCAGCATTTTTAAGGGCCTCCGATATTCTCACTCACTCAGCGAAACAGTAAAGATACCGTTTCAAGTATAACTACGATTTTACGCTGGGTATTCTTTGAGCCCGTGGTTTCACTTAGGACGACCCGGCACAATTAGTGCGTTAGCATTTGCTTCAGCATGGTTCTCCCACCGGTGCGACTGTATTAAAGCACTCACTAGGCCACTTTCAAGCCCTTCCAGAGACCGGTTAAATTATAATTACTCCGGACCGGGATTCAAATCCTATCGGATATCGGAGACGTATCCCTCTCGCTTCATGGTTCTTTTATTTTTTTTAAATCAGTGAGCAGCGACTTTATTCCTGTTGCTAAACTTAAAACTAACATTCAAAACAGAATTTTAGAACTAGAAAGTAGTATTGTTATCATAAATTTCAAAATTTTTATTCCTTACATAATTTTAAAATACAAATAAAAAGAATTACGTAATCTAGCACTGCATGAATTGTAAATATTACGCATACACATAATTAATACGAGTGTTATTGCGGATTTGTTTTAAAAGGTTTGCAAACCAATAAATACATTAGCATGCTAATGCCATTTAGAGTACAAGTACGCAATGTTGGTTGGATATACATTACGAAATAATTAACCATATGTCGGTTTTCTATATAATTAAAATATAAAGCCGTGTCTTTTAGGCCTTGGAGAGTGTATTTATTCCATCGAGAAATGCAAATACATACAGATCGTTACTTAATCTTTTGTACCTATTAGAAATTCACCGCAAAAATAAATTGAAAATCACCTGTATGAATCACTTAACCTCAAAGTCAAAGCCTTTTGACCGTATATTCAAATTTTAATTGGCAGATGTATCTCGACAAACATTTGAAGAGGTTGTTCAGTTGGTTGTTGAACCAATAGAATTGTAAATTAACAATTATATTTGATAGTACAAACATGCAGGATAAACATTAAAGTTTAAAATTACAACTAGTTTATATTAACTTGAAGTTCCGTTCTACCGCTCTATAATTCAAGTTGAGTAAATAACGGAAATCCGAAATAAAGTTTACGTGGTGAAGTAAACCAGATTAGCGAAGCGTTCCCCAGTCAGGAAGAAATATTAGGTCAGCAGGCGAGCTAATAGCTTCCCTGATCTAATAAGCGTGCGTTCACTATGTTAGCCGTCAATGTTTGTGTGCCACTAGATTTGCACTTGGGTCTTATTCATGTGAAATAACAACAACTGAAGCGATGCAAGCGCTTAAGGTTTAAATGAAGCGATTCCTTATAGCGATTTAAATGAAAACATAATAGATACAAAGTTACAATGGATAACACTAATTGTTCGATTATGAAGTAGTATAGGTGGGTACAGATAATTTAATCTGTGTATCTCTTTAAACTAGGGTGGGTTCAATTTAAATTTTAAATGTACAAATTCTTTAACTTCCTAATATATTAATTTTACTCATTCTTTAGACAGGCAACAATATGACAGTAATTGGACTTCATTTCTCAATTAAGACGCCATATTGTTTTCTTTCAATGCTCTCTTACTTAATAGCCGCGAGCTCATATTTTTGGTACCTCAGCTGCTACATAATAGAAGTGTAACAAGAAAGATTAAGGAGAAAACAGAAAATTGGTGAATCCTTTGAAATCCTTCTCAGAAAATTAGATTAAATTTTTAAAAAACTTACTGAAAAAGATAAAAAGAGAAATACGAAATGTCAGTGCAATCATCTTACTACGTTGCAATATAAGAGGTTGGTACTATTAAATATAAAAACTTCTTAAACCTTAATATAAAATAAAAATGACTAAACCAAATATTTTATAGGTAAAAATATAACTTTCATACATTAAAATCTATAATTAAATTTATAGAAAAGCCTAAAATTAAAGCTTATCTAACTTATTAAAAAAATGTCTGAGCAACAGCCCGTAATTCTCCTAATTTTGAAATATCTTAATTCAAGCATCGTAGTTGTTAATAAAACTGAAACACTACTTTTGGACAAAAAAATTCTATTAAAATACCAAAATTAAATTAAAATAATTATTCTTTAAATAATAAAATATGAAATATCCCTTCTTTAAATATAATTAGACTTAGTTGGAGTTATATGGATGAATTTTATTAACAGACATGGAGATTAAAATTTATGCAAACATTTTCACTTCATTTATCATCATATAAGCCTTAACTTATCGAATTAGGTAAATGTTCTGGTTATTGATGGATAATGCGAGACACTCGTTTAGTGATTATAAAGAAGTTTTACTAATACTTCTTTGCTTACGTAAAAACTACGCAAATCAGTACATAATAATAGTAAGAGAACGTTTTATTCTATTGTATGTAATATATAAGTAATATATTCACGACACATTAAAACCAAAACGCTTTTCACACAATGTTCGTATTTATTACATTAGTTTATTGACCATGTCTTTTGCTTAGACATTTTAAAAGTCATAGAATAATTACCTTATACAAATGTATTAATAATAATATATATGTCATCATCATCATCATCATTTCAGCCGTAAGACGTCCACTGCTGGACATAGGCCTCCCCTTTGGACTTCTATGAATAACTGTCTGAGCCGACCTGCATCCAGCGTCTTCCGACGACCTTTATAAGGTCGTCTGTCCACCTTGTGGGTGGACGTCCCACGCTGCGTTTGCCGGTCCGTGGTCTCCACTCT
>DWCF01005228.1:0-14658 GCA_018230265.1 Delias oraia
TCACTATATTCTAAACAGAATTTTCAATTTTAAGCAAGTAAAACGTCCAGCTGATCCCGCCTATCACGATGCCAGTAAGTGGGTTCAGCGTAAAGCAAAAGTGGAAAGCGACATTGTCAAGGCCGCACCGGCGCCTCTCGCGCCCCGACTCTGCAGCAGAGTAGCTCTACATTAGGTCGTCTTGTGCTATCAATAATTTAACCGAACGCTATAAAATCAAAAAGGATACCAATTTGGTGTGTGTATTCTCAGCACGCCAGCGAATAGTTCAAACGTTGATATTCATCATCATCATCATCGTCATTTCAGCCGTAAGACGTCCACTGCTGGACATAGGCCTCCCCCTTGGGCTTCCATGAATACCTGTGGGATTCGACCTGCATCCAGCGTCTTCCGGCGACCTTTATAAGGTCGTCTGTCCACCTTGCCTGTGGACGTCCTACGATATATATATATATATCATTGATATTACAATACTATACAATAATTAGTAATGAATAATTAGTAATGATAATTATTAATAATGAATACAAGTCGCCTCCGACAGGTATTCATGGAGGTCCAAGGGGGAGGCCTATGTCCAGCAGTGGACGTCTTACGGCTGAAATTATGATTACAATACAATAATTGATTCAGTTGTATGTTTATTGGAATTATATTGTTTTTTATCAGCTTTATATAGCATACATATTAAGATGTATATTATATGTATACTTTTTAAATATTATGAATTCATAAAAATAGTAATTTGAAGAAATTTTCAAGCATTCCTCTTGTTGTTTTGTAAAAAGTTGATACGATATAAGTTTTTCAGACTTAGATATCTTGGTTTAGTTTAACCATCTCTTAAAGGCAGGCCACGCATACGGCTCCACTGGAGCCAAAGGTGGCGATGGGCGATAGATCACTCATCCGTTTTTATAAGAAAGATACAACCTCAATGAGCACCCCGTGTGCGAACAGAATGCATATTACATAAAATAGTGACGTGCGCTTGCGCAAGCCTGCGTCCGGGTCCGTAACGGTCCATCCAATCCGGAATGTCGTCGATTTGACGCGCATCACTATTGCAACATCGCCTGCACATTTTTTAACAGCCTTAAATTATGCCGTTACTTATAGCGCAATAAAAATTGGTATTATATTTATTCACAATGAGAGGCAAACTAGCACAAGCCTTGCCTAAGATAAGCGGTCCCTCGTCCATGAACACTTCTAGACCCACCAGGCCGGAACGCGCCAACTCCCGACAGCGCCTCTGTGCGAAACCTATGAAGCGCCTCTTTTTTAAAGAATATAATAAATTGTTAAATTTGACCGAAATAAATATTCTCCAGTTTTACAGTACTTAGATATTATTATCATTAATATCTAAGTGTATGAAACTGAAGAACATTTGGGAATTAAAATACTAAATAGTTAAATCCCGTTCGCTTCTGTTAGCCAATTACGGCGACAAATAAAACTCGAACTGAATTTTTACATACTTTATAAATACAAAGAGTTTTATACTTAAATATTAATAGCAAAGAAGCTGACTGTTTTCTAATAATAACAATAATAATATAACTATTACGTTATATGTTAAAAAAACCAATAAGATTCCAACATTTGCTTTCTAACTTAAATGATAATATTTCCACTTTTCTCGCTTTTTGTTTGCCAAATCCTTAATAGTTTCATGTACGGTATGTCTTTCTGTATGTATATTGTTGCTTTTGTTAATCCTTGCTGACTTATTGTTGAGCGCAGATAATTTTTCATAAGTTTTAATTTAGAAAAGGACCTTTCCCTTTACTGTAACTGACATAGTTAGTATAATTCGTAATGCTATGGTAATGTTAGGGCATACAGCTGTCAAATTGTTTGAACATATAAATTTTAAAGTTTCACCTCATCATTATTGATTTTTTTTTAAATGGCTGACATGTTTTGACATAATTTCTTCACAACAATTAATCGGTGTTAATGTCCAATAAATCATTTGCTGAAAGTTTCTCCTGTAGACGATGACAGCTACTTCTTTATAGTCTTTGATTTTGCTCACCACTTAAATTAAATAAAAAATGCATTACACACATTCATAATACACAAACATATTAATTTGCCTACTTATTGATACTCCACTACAAAAACACTTACTGTTTAGGCAACAAAAATAATTTTGCTGGCGGCGCGGCGCCCCTATTGTCGTGGCGCCTGTGTACGCCGCACACTTCGCACACAGGGGCGGCACCAGGGTCGCGGAAGCGCTGTCGGAATATACATTATATAAGGCATTTAAAACTAATTTCAAATTTAATATTGTATTCGTTTTTCTGACAATAAACTTTTACTTATTGAGTACGTATAACACTATATAATTACATCAAATGGCGGTAACGCATCCGCGGCCCACAAAGACTCGGGTTGTCCATGGGCGAAGAATTGCTTATCCTAGATGTCTCCTATTTTTATTTTTAAAAATGTGACCTCTTAAAATGCTTTAGTATTTAGATTTTTTAAAAGGGATTTTAAATCCTAGCCCAACAAAAGGTTTCCGAAATATCAATGAAGGCTGACATCAGAACTTAATCAAAACAAATTTGTCATCCGCCATACAATCGTATTTGTTTTGTGTTTATGAAATTAATTGTAAACATTTTAATTTTCAATATTCATTGATCATCTTTACTTCTAAGAATGTTCAAGAGCATTTATTGCGTAGCCGGCTCATTAGTACTAGGGCCATGACAAAATCCAAATAATATCAGTCACATGAGAGCAGAATAGCAAAGCTTCGCTAGTTTTATATCCATTTTTTGCAATATATTTCTGTATATATGATGATATGATTGATTTTTGTATATATGATGACATATAGTATTGCCTGATTAATTTATTATTTTTTATGTGACTCTTCGCTTCTGGCCTGTATAGCAACGGAGAAGGCTTCTCTATGGTAAGAGTTTACCGCTCCATGGACAATGCGCGCATTATTTGCATTGCCGGCACTTTACACCACTTGAGCAGTATAATTTTAAGGGCTTCCGATACTCTCACTCACTCAAACTCAGTACAAGTACTGTTTCAGGCTGAGAGCTCTGTGAGCCCGTGGTATCATTCAGAACGGCCGGCCCAACTTGTGCGTCAGCATAGGTTGGCTGTCCCTGGATCTCCCAGTCACTTAGTGTTTTATACATAAAATATTCGCTAAATAATATTTACAATGGTATATTCTAAATTACTTTATGGATAATAATTTCATCTCTCATTGGCAAAGGCTACTTTAAATACTAATCAAAATTAGTTCGAGCGTTTATAGTAAATAAATCAATAAACCTGATTCGTTTAAGTCCAATAAAAATTTTAAGTGACGCGAGTACAAAATATGCGCCGTCAATGGCCTATTTAAAAACAATAATTCATTCCACAGTTATGAATGTTGCGTCTATGTAAATACGTTATAATTTGAATGATTGCGCCGTTACTTAAGTAACGACCTGTGGTTTGCTATAATCAATCATCATTCACAGCTCGTTCGGATCCTATCACGAAGCGAGATGTATCGGGTCGATCCCGTTCTGGATAAAAATTTGTAATTTATTCGGTCTTTGGAAGAGCTTGACAGTGGCGCAACAATATCTTTCCCGTAGGAGTACCATGCAAAAGTAATAATTGAACCGACTCGGTCGAAGTGATACCATAGGCTCACGGAAATTCTGGCGTGGCTTACTTGTATTGTACTGTGTCGTTCCACAACTGAGCCTTTTTAAGGTATTCTTTGCCGGGCACCACCACTCTGTGGCATCATCTACCTGCAAAGGTATCTCAAAACCATAACCACTTGGGGACCTCCAAAAAAAGAATGTCCCAAACCCTAAAAAGCCAGGAACGCACCCGTGGCTCAGCAGGAGCAGAGAGTGTCTTCTGACGGCCGCTTATCCTAGGTAAGCCTCCTAATTGTTTGCCTCCCTATTTTTATAGAAAAATATACTTGCATTAAGAATGAATACGTAGCCAGGAAGGCTTATCTAGCTCACGGCTAAGCAAATGGTTAAACATCTTAACACAATTACATTGGCTCCTTCCTAAACCTAATTAATGTATGACTGGACTCGCGTTCAACTGTTTCTACTGTTATTCTGTATTGGAGCAAATCTAAGAGATTCTAGTTCATATTTGCTAGGAAAAATCACTAAAAGTTAATTACATTTCTTATATAATTCAGTATTAAAGGAAGGCTTAGCAACCGTGGCCCAAATGAAGCGAAAGGTGTGCTTGAACGATGGATTGCTGGTACCAGATGAGCCTTCGATACCTGTATTACTAAAAATAAGAAAGAAATATCTTAATTCTTATAGAACCATATGTAATTACAGCTACTACAAGTAAAGAAGGTATGAAAGGAGAGAGATTTTATAAATTTGGGTATGTAGATAGCTAATATCCTGGATTAACATGAAGATTAGTTTATCTGAATACAAAAATGAAGGGTAAAGTTTTAAGTATATCGCGTTTTTGATTGTGGCGGGTCCATGTATTGTTCATAATTGAACTCAGTAGGTTGCGTACGGTTTTCTGAAAAAAATAATATAATAACAGAATGCTCAGCGTAAAACGGTACTTTTACTGTGTTTCTCAGATTGAGTGAATATTTGGGGAGCTCTTAAAAACGCCAATTAAGTTGCTTATAAAGTGGACAACACAACCAATGCGCGAACTGTAGTGCGTTTGTCTCTGTTCACTTACCGTATAGGAGACCCACCTGCCCCGGTGTCCGCTAAACTAAATATATAATATAATATAGAATAGTTTCAATAACATAACCTCCACTTCAATTAAATTAACAAACAATATTACCTAAAAGTCAATATTAATGGAAGTCCAAGGGGGAGGCCTATGTCCAGCAGTGGACGTCTTACGGCTGAAATGATGATGATTATGATTACCTGAAAAATATTTTTTTGAAAAAAGATTTAGTATTAAATTTAACATATCTTTCACTCACTCTGCGAAACACAGTACAAGTATCGTGTCACGCTGAGTATTTTATGAGCCCGTGATATTACTTCGAGCGAGCCGGCCCAATTAGTGCGTCGGCATATACGGCATATAAATATATGTCACGACCGCAGCTCAGTCCGAAAACAGCGAAAAATTATAAAAAGATAGTTGTTAAAAATCCTAGAATGGTCCGACTCTAAAATAAGACAAAATAAGTACTTCCCTAGTATACCACATTTTATTTCATACGAACATAGTTCCGCGTAATGCCTACGTGATTTATAAAGAAGTCTAGACTGGGCTATTCAGAACGTAGATTATGCACTATTGAAAACATTTGAGGCGTGTTTGATTCATAATACAATTTTCTTTTTAAAAATTATATAAATAATGACATAATTTATGCATAACGCCTTAAATGATAATATACATATATATAAATGATAATACCTTATGATAGCCTTGTAGCGTAATTGTTTTAAAAGTGTATCATGAAGGGAGAGGTATTGGTTTCAAATCCCGGTCCAGACAATTATAATTTAATATCTAATTTATTCGGTGTCTGGAAGGGCTTGATGGTAGCAGGGCGAGTGTCTTAATAATGTCGCACCCGTGGGAGAGCTATGCTGACGCACTAATTGGACCAGCTCGTGCACAGTGATACCATGGCTCACATAAAACTCAGCGTGAATCATTACTTGTACTGTGTTTCGCAGAATGAGTCTCGGAGGAATCCGGCAACACAACCAACGCGCGGACTGTGGCTAGGATGTTCAAGGACGGCGGTGTTCTCTTACTTTATAGGAGACCCATCTGCTCCGTTGTCCGCTATACAATAAAGAAATATATTAATAATTGCAAGACATAAGTTGAAAAAATTCATTCAGATAGGCCATAGGCTTATACAAACATATTTTTTTTATATAGAAGCGGTGGCAAACGAGCAGGAGGTTCAACTAGGCCAAGCGGTCCTACGCCCATGGACACCCCTATACCTTGCATAGCCGCGGGTACGTTGCCGGCCATTATTACATATGCACGTTTTATTAAATTTAACGAAAATCCACAGCCAATAGAACAAAAATATAACTTATTTTATAAAAATTAGGTTTCGCAACATATTTCTAGACGGGGGCAGGCGAAACCAAACTATTGAACCACCACCTATTGATGTTTCAAATCCATGCTTTAGTTGTGTTGACGGGTTTTAAAAACCTACGATATCTTTACTCACATATGACGAGTACAACATATAGTCCGTGGTACCACACAACAACCGACAACGTGGTAGACACACCTGATATAATAATTTTATTTAATTCATGTCAAGCAGCATACAGATTATCTTCGCAGTGATTTTTAGAAGGATAAGATTTGTGATTTAAGAACGAATTATGCAACCGATGGCCGGAGGACTTCCCCAGCATAACACCGGATACAATAACACTTCTCAATTCGTTTCCATATTCCATATTGTTCCAATTCACGTCCTGCAATCATTTCATCTGAATCTGTTCAGTAATCGATATACGCACGCGATCGGAAGCTGAGAATTAGAAAGATTATCGAAGATTTCACTATATTGCCTCACATAAATATTTAAGCCGTTAAAGCGGCATAATTTCAAGAGCCTTCGTTATCCTCACTCAGCAAAAACGCAGTAAAAGTACCACTTTACGCTGAGTATTCTGTGAGCCCGTGGTATCCACTTCGGACGAGACAACCCAATGAGTGCGTCAGCATATGCTTCAGCATGGCTCTCTCGGGTGCTGAATATTAAGACACTCGGTGGTCACTGTCAAGCCCTTCCAGAGACCGAATAAATTATAAATTAAATTATAACTGTCCGGACTGGGATTCGAACTCGATACCTCTCACTTGATGGTACACTTTTCAAACCATTAAGCTTCGAGGCTCTCAAAATCTAAGTCCAACGTACGAGCATTCTGCGTCCGCTCAAACGGCATTGCATTTCAATTACATACTACTTCTAAATTTAAATGGCGTTCAAACATATCTTATTACAAGGCAATAACCGGACTATGAAAGCTATTAATAATGGTATTAGTATTACTTTTGATCCACATTAAAACTGTTCAAATATAAAATGAGAACCCAAGCTTTGTTCTGAATGTTACAAAAATTCTCTATAAACAATGGTATATTATAAATGAGTCTTTCACGCGGGTGTCGCGAAGTGTCGGGTTTGAAGCCTGGTTCAAATAAAATTGTATAATTAATTCGGTCTTTGGAAGGGCGTGACAGTGGCCGAGAAAGTGTCTTAACACTGTCGCACCCATGTGAGAGCCATGCTGAAATATATATTGACTTGTTATTTGAGCCCGTTTAGCGGAATTGATACCACGGGCTCACAGAATACTAGCGTGAAACAGTACTTGTACTATATTTTGCTGAGTGAGTGAGGATATTGTAAGCCTTTCAATATTATATTCTATACTTTCTATAATGCATAAGCAGCGTAAAAAGCTGTAACCAAATCGCGAATTATGACGCGTTGTCCATGGGCGCCGGTGATCTCTTACCGTAGTTGAGACCTGCGTGCACCGTTGCAAAAAATTGTCTACAGTGATGGTACTGTTTGCACAGTGTAATATTTTAAAATATTACTGTTTTGAAAAAATGGGTTTTTCTCTATACTTTGATCTTTCTCTATAACGATGAAAACAGCTGGGCCCTTGGATATCGTTATAGTCTACTGTATTTTACGTAATTTTCGTTCAACCAAGTTGTATTGAAGTAAAGAAAGGCAATTATATCATTGAATAATGAACTTTCTAATGGCGTATCAAGAGAGACAAAGGGAAAATATTCACGCATTTCGACCGCCGATAATCACGATTCACGGCCTAAGATCATGAGTCAAGCCTCCTTACAACGGATTTAATGAATAACTCTAGCGTATCGCCCCGGATCTTGCACTGAGAAATTTTATCTCGTCTCATAAAATCGTTTCTTTTAATACCACTTAAAACTAGCATTATTAACTCAGGAATATAAATATAATATTGTTTTTTACCTCTGAATCCAATAAATAGTAATAATTATGTGTTATAAATATTGCTAAAACCTTTTTTTAATTATTTAGTAGTTATCAATTTTGCAACAAAAAATTCGTACCAGTGGGAGTTTTTATAAAAATCTATAGGCAAACGGTCGAAAAATTAAATTCGCTTAATATATATTCAATTCGATTTTTATTCGATTTATTAAGTTGATTATAAAAATCGATAAATGGTTTTCCGGACCTTCGCCTATGGATACAATAGCACCAGTAGGACCGTGCCTGTGTCAGAATTTTAGGAATAGGAACGCTTCTTTTCAGACCAGCAAGACGTTTTGGTGTAGAAATACCTCTACAGACAAAGTAAAATAATTATTTGTAGCATAAAAATTATGTATACTGGGAAATTATTTCATAATAACGAATTCTTACAACTGGCATGGTCACAGGCGAGATATAATAAAACCTTTCTATCCAACATTTTTAAGGCTTTTCTGCTGGAACTGTTCTATATATTTTTTATTTTAGTATCTATTTATTTTAAAAAAACAATAAATTAAAAATTGCTATTTATTTAACTTCAAGGTATTTTATCGATGATAAGCAGTTTTAGGAGAAAAATAAAGAACATATTAGCATAATAAAATTATGTTTTATTATTGACAGCTTCTGTGAATAATTATATTATATATATAGATAAAACAAGTTTAATTTGCGGTAAGTTTAATGCTAGTGAGTCAGATGATAATTTCCGTAAGAGCTCACGGTGCGGCGGAGAGATGGAATTCTTGTGCAAAAAATATTCTAGCATGAGTCAGCCGCGATTTAAAACACGTTACCTGTGAGTTTAGATAGCTTAATTGCTTTGTCGTACCGTCATGGTTAGATTTAAATCGATTTTCTTATGCAAAAGGTGTCAAAAGAGCAGTAGGCTCATCTAGGATACGCGGTTCACCGCCCATGGACGGTGTCGCTGGCGACTTGCTGAAATAACTCAAATATTCTATGATTATATTAATATATTATAACTAATCAATTCGGAGACGACGCTCTGCCCGATATGCTACCTACCTCGTCCGACTTACGTTAAATTATTTTATTATATTTCGATCAATTTCCACAATATCATTATAAATTATAGCCTATGTGTTATTCTAATGCAGTTTCAGTAAAGTCGGGCTCGTTCGAAGTGATACCACGGGCTCACAGAATTCTCAGCGTGAAATGGTATTTGTATTTGAATCCGCGGTTGTCCATGAGCGGCAGTTCTCTCACCATATAGAAGACCCACCTGCTCTGTTTTCCGCTATAGTATTAAATAAAAAAAATCCGTTCTGCAGTTTTTGTCATCAACAAACATTCATCCATCCGTACTAACCGTGTATAATCTTAGTAGGATTACTAATGATACTTAATATTTTTCTCACGAGCTTGCAGGTGTTAAGGGATTGTCTATCATTAGGCAAACAGAGAAATAAATGTGGCAAGAATTGGGTCACGGTCTGTTACCTGTTGCATTTGACCTATTTCCGGGTCAAAAGTACGTAAAGCGTTGTTTTCGTCGCAGCGAATTCATATAAAAGCTTTTATCTTTTGCGTTTGTGATATGGAAACAATCAATAGTTCTATAAATATGTCTTTATTAATATTTTAACACAAAACGGGCGGCTTTTGCCTTTGGTAGAAAGTTGCAATTATAACGGGAACTAAAAATAAATAGCGCGTGCAAATTTTCTTGAGTTTTTACGTTTTCTCACCTTACCTTACCTTCGACCCGCGTTTTGTAATACTTTGACATGTTTTATCAAATGTAATTAAAGTTTAAGATGGTCTGGTATTTTTATGCGAAGTGTTTTTTTATGTATTTCATTAGGGCAACTATATTTAAAATTGTGTTAAAATTATAAATACTTAAAATATATGTTCTTGAATTAACATAACACTTATTCATTTAACAATATCGTAAACAAGACTTATTATAGAATACCTAATAAATGATAGCTACTTCATTATCATCTAAACAACATAAAATTGATTCAATTTTCAGCAATGGCACTCAAAAATGGATGAATCTCCATCATTGGAGCCTGTAAGTGGTAAAATTACACAATGAATGCTTTAGACACTATATTTACCCGTGGGAGAGCCATGCTGAAGCATATGCTGAGGCACTTATAGGCAGACTCATCTAGAGTGATACCACGGGCTCACAAAATATTCAGCCAGAAAAACTCGCTGAGCGAGTGAGGATTTATGGGTCTTGAAATTATACAATTAAAGCGGAGTAAAAAACCAACAACACAAAGCCGTGGATTGTGGCGCAGTAATCTATGGGTAGTGCTGTTCTCTTACCATATAGGAGACCCACTCTGTTATCCGCTATACCATAAAAAACAAAGCATCAACAACCGCTTTATCCATTCAACTAGGTCGTTTACCTGACCCAAGGAAGTCGTTTGAGCTCGAAAAACAAGATAAGCATACCTTAAAGTAATTACAACTTAGAATGTCTGTTAATGTTACCAAAAGTCATTAGGAAATATAATAACTCTTTAAATATAAACCATGCTCTTCCCACGATGGTTATGTAGGCAATATTTTCTTGCTTTAATTTATTTTTGGGAGAGAAAGGAGACACTTACCCCGGTCTTAAAAACTTAGTTCAAAAATTGAAAATTTTTCGAAATTATAAAGTGTTTTTACGATTAAAATATTATTGAATGTATTATAAATTTAAATAATTCACTTTAAATGTCGTTTATCTATTTTTAGAGCAACACATTGGCGTATTTTATTCAATTTACGATCAATAAGAAAATGAGTCTTATATAAATATGAAAGTTAGATATATGCTGTCATTTTTTATAGACATTAACAAGTCCTAGAATTTAATGAAAAATATTTTATCATTAGGGCAGCGGTCGTAAGAAATATTCGACCGTTTTATCTTCGACTTTGCAAAACCGACTATCTACCACAAAAAGGCTTTTGATTTTTCGGGATTTATAGCCTATTTTTTTCACAAATAACGTAGTTTTATATTAGTATAAAATTCAATAGATGCAGAGGCTATATTAATTAATTTATTCCCTTTTTTAAAAGATTGTTAAAGTATTTGATTCCTCCGTAAACACGGTGGTAGTTAAAATGATACACGTGGTAGTGCCGCACGTTCGCTTCGGTTTTATAAACACGACAAGTCACGTGACTTAGCACGATTCTGTTCTTTACATATTTTCTATTGGTTTTTCATTTTTATATAGAACTGTCTGAGCCTGGCAAAGGTTGTTTACCATATAAATTATTAATTTAAAATCTCTATTACAATCAGTTGGTGGGAGAATGGTGAAAATTTAGGAATGTATGTATTTTTTAACGACATAGTTTTTTTAAAATACGCTAGAGGTGTCCATGGGCGGAGGACCGCTGGTCCTATGTGAGCCACCTGCTCGTTTGTCACCGTTTCCATAACATAGATATAACATATTTCCATAACATATTTGCGATAGATTATAATAATATATATAGGCGTAATATTTAGAGGTTTGAAAAATGGTATCGTATGGTGCAGTCAGGAATACTGGGTTTGAATACCGGTCTGTATAAAAAATATTATTTGTTGAGATTATGGAGGGCCTTTACAGTGGCCGGAAGAGTGTGTTAAAACTGTCTCACCTGAGGGAGAGACATGCTTGGCACAATGAATGAGGATAAACTGCCCGTGTAATTAAACCGCTGTAGTAGCGTAAAAAGCCGGCAACACAACCAAAGCGCGAATTATGGCGCTGTTATCAATGGCAGGTGGTAATATCTCACAATAATGGAAACTCCCTTGATTCGTTGCCCACTATACAATAAAATAATACAAAATTTCATCGTCGTTTCGGAATTTGGCAACAAACACCGCGTGGCGAGAAATTTCTATATCATCGGAGGCAATAAATGCCATTTAAACGACGCAAAAAGGCGACTACTCAACTAAAACGCGAATTGTGGCGTGGTTTTCCGTGGGCGGCGGTGTTCTCTAATAGGAGACCCACCTCTTCCCTTGTCCGCTATATCATAAAAAGAGACGCACGTGTAGAGAGATTTTTTAGTACATAATAGTAACATAAGTTTTCATTTAATCATAAGTAGATCTTGCAGTTTAGCACGTGTGGTCTTTTATCACGTGTGATTTCGCCACGCAATTACTCAGCGCTAGAAAGGATGAGTCAAACCCAAACAAGTTTTTAATGTTTGAACTGTGTTTATAGGAATCCGATGAAAATCGTTCACTAAACTCAGTGAGTTTACATGAATCTTTGAACAATTTAAAAATAATTTTTAATAGATTTTTTTTAATCGAGAGACTACTAGCAAGAGAAGCGGGCCATCTCCAGGATTTCTATTTGAAGAATAAGTAAGATCTCTTTTTGAAGGTCCCCAAAGTTGTTTTGGTTTGGAAATATCTCTGCATGCAGCTGATTCAAAAGAGAGGTTTTGCGCGGCAGAAAATGTCTTAAAAACGCTCAGTTCTGTAACGACAAACATTGAGGTGATACAGGTGAAACTATTTAATATGTTTAACCGTTCATTTATTTAACACAAGATTTAGCTTTATAATGAAATTCGATTCTGATTTCCTATGGCCAAAATTGACTTCATTATATGAATTTGAAATTTTCTTCTAAATTTTGTATAGGGTTATCTTTAATTTAACCATTTTCTTTCTATTTAATCGATTTCAAATAATTTTAAAATTATTTCTATATTGAAAACATCCAAGGAAAACTATAATAAATAATTAATGCATTATATATAATAATATTATGTGCAATGGTTAGATGTGTTGTCCAAATATTGTCGGTTATATAATTGTACTAGATAACATGAACTTATTATCACCTGTTTAAGTTTATTTTTATTTTTATTTTATTAATTTGGCTTTTTAAAATATATACTCTTAGTTTTTTAACTAAGTTTTTAAACTTTAATAATGATGCAATTAAAAATTGACATATAAGCTATATATCCTGTCTTTGATGTTGAATGAATCAGAACACAGTGTGCTAATTTTTACTAAGATTGATTATAGGAACCTAAAGCGTATATTTAACCTGATAAATAAATTATATGTCCCTATATATCCAGATAAATATAAGTTTATAAAGCTCATATAGTTAACTTTATCGTTGATAAACTATGGTAATCTGTTTTTTCAAAATATTGCATCGTTTCAAGTTCTTGAAGTTGTTATTATTTAGTTTTATATTCGTCAAACGTATTTTGTTGGATTTTAATTGAATGCAATGATGAGTACGTTCCAGAACGGACAATTAACACGATAAAAACACAACACAAGGATGTCTTGTATCATAAAGCAAATACGACATATTGAATTGCCCTTGATTCGTTAATATTGCAACTCGTTAAAAAATCATAAACTTTATGAACATATTGAGACAAAATAAAATTTAATTTGAAATCTGGTGAAATGATTCAACTGATTGCATCAATTGACGGAATGAGGTTGTACTGTGTTTCGCTTTGATAGGATTTAGTTTTGCTTTATCGTCAAAGTTGTAGAAAAAATTGTAGGCAAACGAGCTGGAAAATCACCTGGGATAAGAGGTCCACGGTCGATAGACGCCCTAAACTTGCTACCTCCTTCCGTAACGATTTTAAGAACTTCATCGAAATTTTTTTCAGGGCTCTATGTCTTGCGTTCTAGCTCTTAACAGCGTATGCTTAAACAGATATGGTATTACAAATAAATAAGTATAAATATCACTTGCACTGTATAGAGAATTTTGACAAATCAAGTTTCATTGAAATATTCATCATTTATCATTTATTCACATTGAAAAGTATACTTAAGACCACTTATATGATGATCACAATATGATTTTACACATTAAATCTTGCTTGAAAACAGTTTAAATTAGTTAAGAATATAAATTAAAACGATGTCGCCAAAAAACCATCTTATAGATTATATATAATGCAATACCATAGACAATATCAAACACGTCATAGTTGGTTATTGCTAGTCTGTGTAAAAACAAATGAACATTGATGCCTATAAAATGCTAAGAACGTGCTGTTTTAACCACCTCGAGTTTACTATTAAACAAATCACTTGTATTTGTATCCAAAATTCACACAATTACATAAATTCTTACGTTTTAATATAGAACAGTGGAACGTAACAATTTAGAACGTCTGTGGAAAGTAGATTTTATATATTATATAGTTATATCATAAATTTTAATCCATACACATAAAATATGAAAACGTAGTTTCTAATAACTTATAACTATTATGCGCTTTTTGTAGGAATAGCTTCTCGCTATTGAATAGAATGGCATTTACAGCTTAACACGGACTGGGGTCTCGCCGAGTTTTCATTTTTTGCCACCACAACGCGAAGGCGTCTCTTACGAGACACGAACCTCGGCCTGGGCCGTTGCGAGAGAGAGGTCTGCCTGTGGTTGTACGATGTCTCACCGATACATGTGAGTATTATGCGGCATTGATAGAAATCGTTTTTGACATTTTCATTGTCATTTGCATTTGAAGCTGTGTTTATTAAATGTTATTAATTATATTAAAATTTAAAGATAACATTGACGTTGGTTATATTAAAATTGCACTGTTTGAAGGATCTT
>DWCF01005229.1:0-14656 GCA_018230265.1 Delias oraia
AAGGCGAAAGCAATCAATTGAGGTAATAGCTTCAGCTCAATTTATTGCTTTCGCCTTCCCGTTGAGTTGTTTAGGTGGGGAGCAGGTGGGTCTTCTGTATGGTAAGAGAACACAGCCGTCCATAGACCATCGCGTCACACTTCCCGCTTTGATTGAGTTGCCGGCATTTTTACGTCCTCCGATAACCTCACTCAGCGAGACATAGTACAAGAACTTTCCGCTAATCACTCGGTGAGCTATTGGTATCATTATGGACGAGCTATCCCAATTAAAACGTCAGCATGGCTCTTTCACGAGTGAAAACTGAAAAAAAAGTGAGTGTTATTAGCACGTTGGAAACTGTTTTATAATATTTTACGCTAATATTGGATAATTTAATTATTTTTGTTCTAAATGTATGAAATAATGCTATACATATTAATTATTTTATTTGCATTATTAACAAAATTCAATTAAAGATCTGCAAATTTTTGAATAACGTGTAACGGTACATTTTTGTTACACGGAACACGAATAAATCACACCGGCGCAAATAAAACGTATTTTTTACACCTAGTAGGGTCCATTGAAAACTCATACGTCATGGACATTCACAAGTTTTCAAATCATTTTTGTATACGAATTTCATGAATCATTTTTGTATCGAGTGTACTTCTATAGGAATTGAGATTTTGTTTGAAACAAAGTGACTTTTTTTTAACGACTATTTTTCGAAGCGAAACAGTTGTGTAGAGATAAGTTTTAGCTATCAATATTCAAAACACTTCGCCTAATATCCATTTATAGCTACGTTCATTTATATTACAGTTATATAACTTTTATAACTATTATATTCATATTATCCAACATCAATTCCAATACAGTTGTGTTTCGTGTTGCCCAAATACAAGTCCTTGGTCTTGACCAAGACCGCCTAATTTTAGCAAGACCAGGACTGACCAAGACTTGAGCAAGAAAAAGACTAAGCCTGCAAGACGCAAGAGTCTTTATTTTTTTAAGAGTCATTAAATTTTTGTAAGTGATTTTTTGAATTTCTCATTAAATCTTCAGATATATTTTATAAATCTGTTTGGTCTTTATTATGGCTATGCTAATTCAACCTCAAAATGTTCCTATTCTGATAAGTTTTTCTAAAATCTGAAGAATTTCAAGAAGAAGAAATCTGAAGAATTTAAACTGAACATTGTAATTTTTGTGTCAACTAGTCCATATAACTTAGTGAAATTCTATATATCCTCAGCTCACTCAGCGAAAAAGTACTTCACGTCAGTATACTGTGAGCCCATCGAATGAGGCCGGACAAAGCTAAATTATATGAGATCATAATCAATTAAGTATGGTTCTCCCACGAGGAACAGTTTTGAGACATTAGCCCGGCCACTGTCAGCCAAAGACTAAATATGATTTTTTTATAGTATAACGAACAACGGAGCAGATGGGTCTCCTTAATGGTAAGAGAACACCGACGCCCATGGACAACCGTGCCACAGTCCACGAATTTGTCGTGTTTCCGGCTTTTTACGCCACTTCAGCGCCACTAAGGGCCTCCGATATCCTCACTCACTCAGTGAAACACATTACAAGTACCGTTTCACATTGAGAATTCTATAAGCTTGTTCTATGTATCATTTCGGACGAGCTGGCCCAATTTGTGCATCCGCATATGCTTCAGCATGGCTCTCCCATGAGTGTGACAGTATTGAGACACTCGCTCGGCCACTATCAAGCCCTTCCAGAGACCGAATAAATTATAAATTAATATTTGATTTATAATTGTCCAGACCGGGATTCGAACCCAACATCTCTCGCTTCATGGTAGACCTATTAAATCATTTAGCTACCAAGCTCTCAGAAGAGGCTTGATTTATAAAAATACCTATACCCATGGCGTCAAGTCATGGTGACGCAGTAAATGAGATAATATAATAGAATCGCCTGCTCCGTAACCCGCAGTATCATAAAAAATCCCGTAGCTCTTTAATTATGATTATAAAGGCATTTATTATATTCAAATGACCTAGATTCCATCGTCATGTGAAGAACTTACTCTGTCCACTACATCTCCCTTTTCACCCTTAACATGCCTGTTTCGAACGTCACTGAGCCAATTGACTTATTGACCGTTATGATGTAGTACTACGTAAAGGGACCTTAACAGGTTTATTAAAATATTACGTTATTTTTATATTTTTTTTATTCTATAGCGACAACGGAGAAGGTTGATATATGGTAAGAGAACACCGCCCATGAACAACCGCGGCACAGTCCGCGTATTGGTTGTGTTGCCGGATTTTTACGCCACTTAAACGACACTTTTAAAGGCCTCCGATATCCTCACTCACTCTGAAAAACACAGAATAAGTACCGTTTCACGCTGAAAATTCTGTGAGCCCGTGGTATCGCTTCGGATAAACCGGTCCAATTAGTGCCTCAGCATGGCTCTCCCACGGGTTCGAAGCCGTATATTTTTGTTTTTCACTGCAAAATAGTTATTAAAGTTGATTGGATTTAAATAGAGAATGAATTTAAAAGCCAGAAACGCACCAGCGATCCTGCAAGGGCAAGAATGTCCATAGGAGGAAGACCGCTTATTCCTAGATGAGCCCTTTGCTTATTTACCGCTTTTTTTATAAAAATACATTTTATTTATTTTTTAATTACTCAATTGATATTTAATGTGATACCTTATACAGTTTAATGAGAAGTGTTTTAAGATCAATTCTTACTAGATAGACAATATAAAAGTTATATTTATTTATGGAGATAAAAACGATTCAAAAAGCCCGAATAAACCACATTTTCGTGGCGGATTTTTACTGTTTCACATCGCAATTCGGACAAAAAACCAACGCTCAAGCCTTGCAGCCATAGGAATGTGAGTAATTTTTTCTTACTTACCGTTTAAAGCAAAGGATTTAAAAGTTTAAAGGGGCTTCTAACTTATATACTTTCTCGCATGAACAAAATTGTAATACACTTTTCAGACTTGCTCTTTTATATTAAACGTAAAAGGGATAAAACTGCGGGCAACAGAGGCAAACAAATTTAAGGAAAACGACTCATTGTATGACTTAAAATACGAAAGTTAAATTAAGAAAATTCTTGTTTTTTTTATAAAAAATGATTATTATAGGAATAACAATCTAAGAATAAGTTTATTGAGTAAAACGGGTAAACCGTTTGATAGTCAATGGTAGTATAGCAAATGGTAGTTGTACTTGTTAACGGTGCTTCTACTGTGTTTTGCTGAGTGAGCATATCGAAGACTATTAAAAATGCCGCTTAAGTGGCATATAAAGCCGGCAACACAACCAATGCCCGGACTGTGGCACGTGTGTGTGGACGTTTCAATATGGTTTCCCATGGATGCGATAGTATTAAGACACTTATTCCGGCCACTGTCAAGCTCTTCCAGAGATCGAATAATATAATTTATAACTAACGGGACCGGGATTCAAGCCCGATACCTCTTGTTTCATAGTAGACCTATTAAACCACTTAGCAACAGTGCTCTCAAAATTAATATAATG
Organism: Delias oraia; assembly: GCA_018230265.1. Taxonomy (NCBI): domain Eukaryota; kingdom Metazoa; phylum Arthropoda; class Insecta; order Lepidoptera; family Pieridae; genus Delias; species Delias oraia. The sequence continues at coordinate 3,531 of DWCF01005229.1, forward strand.
TATCAAAATTGGTGAAGTAATTAAAGCTAAGTGCACTAAACTGGTGAATTATACGGAACGGAAAATTTACTGCGCGTTGGACTTCAACCACAGTCGATAAAATATTAAATCCTGCGTTCAATCAAAATGACTCTTGTAATTTTTTTACATGTTTTTACTGGCAAGATCATTCACGATATATGAGTATATTTACAAGTTTGTTACACCATTTATAACTTAAGGGGTGGTCAATATTTATTAAATTTGTGTAGATTTTTTTTATAATAACGGTGCAAACGATCAGGCTCACCTTGGGCAAGCGGTACTCTACCCGTGGACACCCCCAGACCTTGCAGAGCTGCGGGTGCGTCGCCAACCTAAGGAATATGTAGGGTCTTTCTTGAAAGTCCCCAAGTCGAATAGGTTTAGAAATACCCCTGCTGGTAGCTGATTCTTTAGATAGGTGGTGTACGACACAAAGTGCCTAAAAACGCAGCTTACATCTAAATTAATTAAATTTTCGTAAAAAATTATCAAACTTATCTAATCTACGATTTATTGTTAATTACTTTGTTTTAAACTGCAGAAATAAAAATCACAAAATATATTTTTCAAATATTGCTTATAAAATGAAAACAACTTCATCGATTTTAATTATGACAGATTGAATAGCAAGGACGTTCCAAAATAAACATAGCTGCGATTTTTCAAAAAATTAAAAATTCGAAAATGCGCTCGAAATTGCTGTCTAGACAATGAATAAGGATTTATACTTGTCTTTTCTAAAATATACATTATTTCGTTAAAATTTCCAGATCACAAAGAAAAATATTGTATAGTTTTTCTTTGGTAAAAAGTAATTTCTCCTCGACGCTATTGTTATAAAAATAAGTCATGTCCTGAATACTTTAGAATACTAATTACTATTTCTAACAAAAAAACAACTTCTTTTATTCTTTTAAAACATTATTTATGCGGTTTTATCTAAGAAAATAATAAAATAACAATAATAATTTGTATAAAAAATGACTCAAAAAACACCTTCTTTATACAAGGTCTTTCAAATAGACCGAATCACTGATGCGAAATGATCATGGCTAATAAACACTAAACACGGTGTAAGCTTGGTGGTGACAGGTGTAGTGATGATTATTACTAACGTTGCGCGTATTTTACGGCAACGCCAGATGGGCGGAAAACATCGCTGCTGTACGTGAGTGTTCAGGACACTTCGATGCAGTCAATTTCTCGCCGTGCATAAGAAGTCGGCCTTTCACATACTTCAACTTGGAGAATTGTGCGTCGGCACTTGGGCCTGCATTCGTACAAAATCCAACTGACCTTGGACCTTGACCATAGACAATGCCGTGTAGCTGATTTTAACTTCTAACCATCCTTGTTGAAAGACTTTATCATCATCATTTCAGCCTTAGGACGTTCCCTGCTGGACATAGGCCTCCCCTTTGAACCTCCATGCATACCTGTCGGAGGCGACCTGCATCCAGCGTTTTCGATGACCTTTATAAGGTCGTCTGTCCACCTTGCGGGTGGACCTCCAAAAAAATAAATAAAAGACCCTATATTTCTAATTATTACTGTCACTGACATATACATATACATTTACCTTAACATAAGTGGGTGACTAACGCTAATATACGTTACTGATAAAATTAATTGAATGCAATCCTAGAGTTCAAAGTGCAAAGTTATTTCTCATCCTAAAGGAGCATTCAAATAATTCCCGAATAAGCGTCAGGTATATTACAGCGGAGGTCCCATTCAAACAGGGACAATTAAATTAAATCGAGCTGAATTTGAACCCAATTCAAACAGTTTGCGAACAATCACCAATGATGGCCAACATTGAAGCTACGCTGAGTAAACAGAATGTACAATTGCATTGAAACCTAGATAAAACCTTCAATTAATTTCAGTCTAGACCGAGTTAGGTTCGGTTAGGAGGCTAAGATCATAATTGGAAATCAATTTTGTAACAAAGAGACCACCCGTAGACGTCGCTGTCTTAATTATAAATTTAATGAATAATTTCGCGAGTTTCCTTAGAATCGTCAAATCTATTTTGCTTATTCAAAAATTCTCGTTACGAAGTCTTTATCGAAATTCAATTTAGTTTAACAACATAAAAGAAACTTTACAGAACAATTAATATTTTCCCAATTCTGCTAACGCTTTATCTTGAACGAAATTCAAAACGGAATAAGAAATCGCATACTCATTTAAATTATTTACGTAAAATTTGAATCAAAACTGAAATTTAAGTAAACTCTGTGCAAATCAACTGCGATCTATATAAAGTATAATATATTTTATTTTCTCTTTGGAAGGGCTTGACAGTAGCCAGCGAGTGCTTTATCAGTCCCGTACTAGACCCAAGCTGACGCTTAAGCTGACGTATTTATTGATTTGTATTATCAAAGGCCTTCAACGCATCTGCGGCACATCTGTGGCCAAGTTGTTGAGCAGCTGAGCGTTTTTAAGGCATTTTCGCTTTTTGGAATCAGTTACCTGCGAAGCATTTTCAAATTAAAATGACTTTAAAAAGAGAAAGTACCTTTTTCGAATAGGCTGGCAACACACCTGCGGTTAGCAGGCGCTAAGGGTGTTTAAGGACGGTAGACCACTTAGGTGAGCCTTTTATTCGTTTACCCAGTATTTTCATTAAACAAGGCATCTAAATAATATTAGCTGCTCTGAATGAAACTGTCCACGAAACCAAGACAAATCGCCCGAAGCACTGTCTGGTGCACAATTAATATGTAGCGTAATCGTATGACTGTGACACTTCCTTAATTGAATGACAAAAGTTGACAAGTAAAGGAATCTAGCAAATTAGCACAGGGTCAGTCTGAAAGAATTGATACAAATTCTGTCTTATTAGAGACCGTCGTAGCTAAGAAATCATATAAGACTACCATGAAGCGAGGGATTCGAACTTCGGTCCGAAAAAAATAATAATTCAATTTATTAGGTGTTTGGTTAGACTTGACAATGGCTTGGCGAGTGTCTTGACGTTGTCTTACCGGGAACCATGCTGAAGCATAGCTGGCTTGTCCGGCAGTGTTACCACGGGCTTACGGAACACCAGCTTAAAACACTACAGCGTTTTACTTGGTTAGTGAGGATATCAAAGACCCTTGTAATTAAAGTAGCAGCGGAAAGCCCTATACACCAACAAAACACGGATTGTGGCACTGTTATTCATGGGCGAGGGTGATGTCTTATCATAGAAAAGATCCGCCTGCTTTTTGCCCGTTATACAAACAACATAACAGCCAACTTTACTTATTAAGACGTTCATAATATATTCCTATTTTAAATAAAGATTACTTTTGGCTTGACATTAAAATATATTGTGGAATTAAATACAAATATCTAACTTTTATAGAAATAGTTGGAGAGCCATGCTAAAGCATATGCGGACGCACTAAATGTGCCGGCTCGTGCGAAGTGATACCACGAGCTCACAGAATAAACAGCGTGAAACGGTACTTGTACTGTATTTCGAAGTGAGTGAGGATATCGGAGGTCCTTAAAAATTTAAGCCGGCGGCATTTTTAAACCACTTAAATGGCGTAAAAAGCCGACAACACAACCAATGCATGGATTGTGGCGCGGTTGTCCATAAGCGGCGGTTTACTCTTACAAAATAGGAGACCCACCTGCTCAGGTGGGTCATACTATTAAAAAAAGTAGCTGATAGATAAAAGTAGTTATTATTTTTAACAATACGGTTTACCCTTTCATCGGAATATATAAGAACCTTATGAAACCTGACGCTAAATATGATATTTGTAGATTGACTTTTGATTTATTAATTTATGTATCTAATATAACAGCTAAACTACCAAAAATGATAGAAAAACTGTGAAAAAACACATTTTGTACAGAATAAATTCTTTCATTGCTAAATTTTTTACTTACTACAATATGTTTTGTTTTAAAATTTTCAGTAAAACATTTTTAAATAAAAAAAAGTTATTTAACCGTATTAATATTAACCAGTGAGTCTTAACACCGCGAAGTTTCTCCCCTAGCCAATAACCGTCAGCAATTACTGCGTTTATCTCCAATGGCAATTTTCTGAGCGAATTCAAATAGCTATCATTTTCTCTGTTGAATTCGACAAACCGCCAAATGCTTCAGCTAAAGCACCGTGAACGGCACAGTTCAAAAGACATTTGCGTAACCCAATGTTTGTGCAACTTGCGCAATAATATCCTCATTACCACAGATAAAAAACGCCGATTGTACTTTTAGGTCACAGACTAATCTCAATTCTAAAAATTACCTCATAAAAACCAGACATTCTTAGTTTCCTTTTACTAACGACAAATACAAATGAACAAGATAATGTTTAAGACGTAGTTTCAATTACCACAAGGTGAAAAGGTTATTTACTTAAGAACAATAATTTAAAACTGAAAGAGGTGCAATGTTCTGTTTCTTTTTTCGTCTCTAAAATACGGTTTTTTTATTTTGATATACTAACAATTTATAAAGGAACAACACAGGAACAAATGATAACATTGAGTTATTGTCACACCAGTCATTTTAAACAATATTTAAGTTGCGAAAGATGGGTTTTTTATAGTGAACAACGGAGCAGATGGGTTTTCTACATGGTATGAGAACACAACCGTCCATATACAACCGTGCCATAGTCCACGCATTTTTAAGTGCCTCCGATATTCTCACTAACTTAGCGTAACACAGTAGAGGCACCGTCACAACTACTTTTTCAAGCTGAGTATTCTGTGAGCCCATGGTATCACTTCGATCGAGCTGGCCCAATTAGTGCGTTGGGAACGCGTTATCACCGTAAAGTCGGCGGTGTAATCTCTATGACTTTGAACTATGTCGTAAACTGCTTGTTCTTAAACTTCTGCACTAAATCATTAGCAGACTTATCAATGCATACTAAATTCAATTCAATATAATTGTTGTTTTTGCTTGTAATTGCTGAAAACTTACGTCGCAATAAGTTCGCATCAGACTTTTTACTAAATACCAAAAAAGTGAATCAGGATAAACCAAAGCTATGTGACAGGCAGTAATCTTAAGGCATCTTGCATCGCATTCTATTGCTTCATAAGAAAACAATGAAACTATATTTATCATTATGTAATCATATTATGTTTACTTAACTTTTTAACATAAGTTTTTCTTAGTTTTTTTATGAAAACGATGGCAAACGAGCAAGAGGCTCACCTATAACAAGCGATCCTCCGCCCATGGACATCTTGCAGAGCCTCAGATGTGTTGCGGCCTTGAAGAATAAGTACGCTTGGAGGATCCTGAAGTCATTGGTTTTGAAATAACAAGCAGCTGACTCAACAAAGCGGTGCAATGGTGCGCAGAATAAATTAGCTTATAATGTTAAAAAATTAATTATATTATTGTTAATTATATTAGAGTGGGCACCACGGACCGGCAAACGCAGCATGGGACGTCAAGGACAGGCGGACAAGGTGGACAGAGGATCTTATAAATGTCGCCGGATGACGCTGGATGCAGGTCGCCCCCGGCAGGTATTCATGGAAGTCCAAGGGGGAGGCCTATGTCCAGCATTGGACGTCTTACGGCTGAAAAGATGATGATGAATTAATTATATTGTTAAATCATTTGTCCTCAAAAATTAAAAACTTTATTTTATATAGACTAGACACGTTTTCATATAAAATTAACAATTAATAAAACTATCACATAAGAATTCTTATAATACATTCCTTCGCCTATGAGGACTCGATCCATATTAAAAGTAGATATTGCCGGGCAAATAGTAGCATTTAATCAGGATATCGATTAGTTTTGGCCTCGATAAGGGAATTACGTCTCGTCTGTATCTGAGTCCATGTTTATTTATTCCAAACGAGTGCTTCGGTAAATAACTCAGAAGAGACTCCCATTTCTTTCTGGTCATAGATTGTGTTACTACAGACACATTTGCACAATATATTTATTTTATTATTCTATAGCGGACAACGGAGCAGGTGGGTCTCCTATATGATTAGAGAACACCACCGACCATTAACAACCGCGCATGGGCCGTGCATGGATTGTGTTGCCGGCTTTTTTGGTTTCATTAATAAATTTATTATAAATTTAATTATTTTAACCGGAGAGCCGTTCTGAAGCACATGCTAACTCACAAGTTGGGCTGGCTCGTCTGAAGCGATACCAGGAGCTCACAGAATACTTAGCGTGAAATAGGAGTTGTATTTGAAACAGTACTTTTACAATTTTTCTACTTTTACTACTACTTTCGCTGAGTGAGTGAGGATATCAGAGGCCCTTAAAAATTCTGTTTAAGCGGCGTAAAAGGCCGGCAACACAACCAATGCGTGGACTGGGGCGCGGTGGTCAATTGTATTCTATTCAACATCTTATTTTTTATTATACTGAGATAATATTTAGCCAATTGAGTTATATTATTTATATTTCGTACATAATAACAATTATCTCTTCGTTTAGTAACAAGACTACTTTCATATAATTTAAACTTACTTAAATAAACTTACTTTAAACATTCATAAATTTTACAACTTTTTTTATCTACAAGACAAATACAAAAAAAATTAACATTATCTATACAAAAGTTACTAAACTATCTTTTATAATGAGGAAAATATAATTATTTATATCTTGTGAATAATCTATGGTAGAAGCAATGTTGGCGAAGATTAGTGTTTACCAAGCCACCGCAAGATCCCGGATTAAAAGGACCGGCTGCTAGCTACATTAGCCAGGGCAGATTTTTTAAACTTGCCTTGTTAATGAAAACCGCATTCTTTATGCAGTCTATGGTAGTCTTATCTTATCTACTAGAATACTGCACAGATAAGATTGCAATTTATTCAAATCACAGCATAAAAAATATCAAGAAATAATACTATTGCAACGAATTACTTATATATAATGTTCGTATTGTGAATTATTTGATACAATTAATAAAAAATTTAGTTTTCTATATACGATTAATTTACATTTAAAGAAGACGGAATGAAATATGCCACTTATATTTCTCACAATATTAAAATTAGTCTTAGTAAGTACTTAAGATATTAAATAATTGCTAAATTATATTAAATTATCTATTTAAAAATATTTCTATTTATTATATCTAATTTTCGACCTTATCGGTTGCCGGAACACGTTGGATGCAGGACGCCTCCCACAGGTATGCATGGAGGTCCAAGAGGAAGGCCTATGTCCAGTAGTGGACGTCTTTCGGCTAAAATGATTATATTTAAACCAACAATAAAATTTAAATTTACTGATTCAAAATACCTGGTCTTCGGACTCAAGTGACTTTTATATTTGTTGTTAAAAATATAACGTATGCAATACGTATGGCCCACATAATTCTCCTAACAACTTAATCGTAGAAGCGGCAAAATTAGCTGTTTTTTATTATGAAAACGGTGGCGAACGAGTAGAAGTCTCACATGGATAAGCGGTCATCCGCCCATGAACACCGTCCATGAACACTGTGCCGCTTCTAACTAAAGTCGCTTTCCTAACTTATCATTTCAGATTATAATAATACATAATCTAAGTTTTACGAGTATGAAATAATGAACGTCATCAATTTATATCATTTCATAGTTTTTAATTATTTACTAGTCTGTTTATGGCACAAGTAGGTCGGCGGAGATTTTCGAACTGTACAGGGTTGCGTAATAATAAAGCACTAATCTAGAGATATTTAAACTCTCGACATTTCTTGTTCAGTTACTTCACATTCACCACAGAGTACTTCTTGAATCTCTTTCAAACTTTTACCCTTCGTTTCCGGCAAAAGGTAGCGAACAATAAAACATCCAATACACAAGAACATTGCATATATCCAAAAAACGGGAGACAGTCCATCCGATTCTTGAAGTTTCTGTAGACCCTCCGATATCGCATAACCCAATATTCCCAATGAGTGCAAAATTACAACAGCCATTGTTCGTACATTGAGAGGAAACATTTCAACTTCAAGGAGGCCTTTGAGAGAGACTAAACCCAATGCATTCGATATGAGAATGATGATTATAGTGTAAAACACAATGCCACCATATACTTTAACCATATCGATAACCTGTTCTCGAATTACATAGTAAAACCCTATCACAGCCATGCAGATACAACTTATTATCAACGAGTTTAGCAGAAACAGACGACGACCCAATCTATCCACCAGAAGCGCGACGATTATACCTGAAATAATCAAATATTTAAAGTGTATTTCTCACAGCTACGTATTATTATAAGCCTACCATGAATCGAGAGATATCGGGTTCGAATACCGGTTTGAATAAAAAATATATTATTTAGTTTATAATTTAATTGGCCTTTGGAATTGCTTGACAGTTGCCGGGCGAGTGTCTTAACATTGTCTCACCCGTATGTCAGCCATGGACAACTATAAGACCCACTTGCTCCGTTTTCAGGTATACCAAAAAAATTGTATTAAATGAACTAGGTTAGTTTAAACACAGTGACAACACAAGACACACAAGAGACAACACAGAGAAACAGAATGAAGTACTTGGACTGTGTTTCATTTAGTACAGGATTTCTATAATTCTTTGCAACTACGGAACACTGTTAGAATTTAAAAGCGCCTCTTGACTCAGAGAGTATTTTATATAAAAATGTACAGTTTAGTAGGAAATTTTATTGGACAAAACACTATTAGTAGTTTACACTTAAACACAAACTTAAATAGATGAAACAAAACTTTATTCGTAACAAAAGAATTTTGTTTGGCCTCTATATTCAATGTATACTAAGAGAAATATATCAAAAGTTATCTTAATAGATGCATACTCACGCCCCTTATATTGTGGTACTCTAAGGACCGGTAATTTAAAAAATTCTGCTTTAGCGCAATCAAAGCCCGTATTGCAGGTAGGTTGTCCATGGGCGGCAGTGATGTCTTAGCATGAAAGAGTCGCCTGGCCCATTAACTAAACAAAACAGGCGAGTTGGAATGCGGGCTATAATAACTGGCGTAAAATAAAACGCTCGGATATGTTAAAACATCGAATTAAGGTTTTTTATTAAATTCTTTCTTACCAATCCCAACTTTTAAACCCAGATGTACATATGCCATTTTGTAGGGATACATTTGAATGTTTCCCTCTATCATTGCTGTCAAAAAGTATTCTGTTATTCCTTCTGTGGCTGATAACATATAGATTAATTTTAAACCTGAAATGAAATAAAAAGATACACGTCAACTCATATTCAAAAAGGCGTAATTATTTAAATGTCGGAAACGCACCCGTGGCTCTGCAAGGGCTAGAGGCGTTCAAGGGCGGAGGAGCGCTTACCTTAAATATGCCTCCTATGACCATGGGCGACAGCGATCTCTCACTATTACCGGAGCCGCTTGAATCGACCGTTCAAAAAAAATATTTTAATTTGTTTCCGTGTGCATTGGAATTTATTTATTAAAAGAATTTAGTTTAATTTTAATGCACAGTTATTAATATGAACATTTTACAATATAATATTAACAATTAAAATTTGGTAGTACACTTACTCACGGATATTAACAGAGCTTTCCGGTACAATGAATTGCTTATGAGTTGAAAAAAGGAACTGGGTTTTTTCATATCCGCGTATACATTCGTCTTCAATGTTTCAAATTGAGTATCAATATCCTGAAAATTTCATAGAATCTTATATTAAATTCTTTACCAATGTAAAATTACAACTTCTACGATGTACGGTCGCGCCATGATGCTAGCAGGCTGACTAGCTGACTGCAAGATGGTTCTCCACTGGCACAAATGGCTATTCCTAAAATGCCGACAATCTCGCGACCCTGAAAGGGCTGGGAGTCTCCATGGTTGGTAAACCGTTAAACCTAGAGGAGCTTTCTGCTGGGTCACCACCGTTTTCATAAACAAATGACTTTATGCTTCTGTTACGGCATTACTATTTACTTACGTTTACTACATTTTCTTTCAAACGAGAGAATTCCTTTTTAGCCAGATCTTCCTTTCCCGCTTTCAATAAGAAATACGGTGACTCTGGTATCGGATAGACGACGGCGAATGACAACAGAGGCAGAACTATAAGCCATCTGTTTAACGTTTCATATGAGATTGAGCCCCCAATCCATACCATTAAGAGGCTCCCAAAGACGAACATAATTATTGTGATAATCGTTAAACCTCCGCGGATACTCGGATCAAGAATTTCCACCATATAAATATTTACAAACTGTGAACAAGATAACAATAAATTATTACTGAAATTTATTTTACTAATAAAAGTAAATTGGTATTTCCAAACCAATACTTGGGGATCTTTAAGAAAAGAGTAGAAATCCTTAAAGGTCAGCAACGCACCCGCGGCTCTGCAAGGGCTAGGGTGTCCATGGGCGATGCACCACTGCCCTAGAAGAGCCTCCTGCTCGTTTGCCACCGATTTTATTTAAAAAAAAATATAATTACATTTATGCGTGAACAATAAATTGCGCAACATTTTCAATTATTGTTTAATCTTTTTTAATTTATATATTAGAAAGGGATACATATAATTTCGGAAATACGAAGTGATATTTCTTCTGATAATAATATTAAAGTAATAGTAGTATATACGTACGAGCCATATAAAAACAGACGAGACCGACCAAAAGCCTTGCATCACATACAACATCCATACATCCGATGAAAATGCTGCGAATATCTGAAAAATTTAATAATTTAATCAGAAACAGTGTCTTGTCAGTCTTCATACAACTGGTATTACGTACTGACATAACAGCTCAATCAAATTTATTGAGAAATCGCTTTTAAATAATGAAAACTTTATTAAAATCATGAGACACATAAGACATTCATCATCATCATCATCAGACCATCATGTCCACTGCTGGACATAGGTCTCCACCAAAGACGCCCACCTGTTAAGATTCTGAGCGATCTTCGTGAGACCGTCTTACTATCGCGTGGCGGGATGTCCTACTCTGCGTTTTCCGGTACGCGGTCGCTACTCGAGAACCTTTCTTCCCCATCGGCTGTCAGTTCGTCGAGCGATGTGGCCAGCCCGTTGCCACTTCAACTTACTAATACGGCGGGCAATGTCGGTTACTTTGGTTCGGCTGCGGATAACCTCATTTCTGATTT
>DWCF01005230.1:0-14656 GCA_018230265.1 Delias oraia
GTGTATGGTGCTTGCAATATTAGAAATACAAAATTGATTTGTTACTTCGTTGTGTTAAGTTCAATTAAACCATTGTTTAAAATTTTTAGGACTTGGTCCTTCTAGCCGGAATATTCTATGTCGAGATAATTGTACAAAACCCCGTCTGTTAGAACTTAGCTGTTAAATGATTTTAATCATAAACTTATACATTTTCGGTCTAAATTGTTGATTTTTCTTATATTATTTGTGGTTGTATTTAATATTATATATAGCAATTGATGGTTTTTATCATTAAAAAATATATTTTCTCAGTGAAAAACCGATTAAAAATGTATCTAATATATCGTTTTCAAGTACTATTTAATATTTTTCGATAAGTGTAACTATATGCTTCAACATGTCTCTTCCACGGGTATGACAGTGTTAAAACATTCGCGCGGCCACTTACACGCCCTTACAATGACCGAATGAATAGCACATTTTTTATTCAGACGAGGCTTACTATATCTGTCTAACTATCCTAAGTTATAACTATATAACTATCCTAGGTTAACGGAGTCCCCATAAACTATACAGATAAAGCGGCGTAAACAGCCAGCAACACAACCAAATTGCGGATAGTGGCGCGGTTGTACATGGGCGGCAGTGATGTCTTACCTAGGTTAGACTCGCCTACTCCGTTGTCCATGATACCATTAAATAATTTAATTTTAGTGTATTTTAAGTGAAAATGATCAATTGTTATATATAAATAATGGTGCATTTTCTTCAATTGCTTACTAGAGTAAAGATATTTTGACATTTGTTTACTTAATTCATTTAGATGCATAACAACAATGACTTCTATGTATTCTTCATAGTAAACAGGTGTTTTCTACTTCATACTAAGTTGCTTTCATAATCTAGAAACGCTTTTTATTAGAATACTTAGGAGACATTGATAGATTTATAACCCATTGGTAAACTGGGTTGTTTTTATTAAAATAGGGGTGTATTGCTCTCCATGTTTTTAAATACGTTACCCCTTGCTTATAAATTCATATATTTTCTTAGTATTTTGTCTCGATTTTGAAGCAGCAAAAAGTCAGTAACTAAATATTTATTGTTTCAATTAAGCAAAATTTTAAGTAAGGAAGCTTTTAACATTCAAATCTGTTTTGAATATATCCTTCCCTATTACGATATTGAAATCAAAATCTATTTTCTATTTGTGTAAATTAAGTTACAAGTCTTTATTTTATTTATATATTTATTTTAAGTTTAATATCATTAAAAGTGAGTTTACAATTCAACCCAGTTTAATCAAAACTCGAATGTGATCTTAAGAAAGGGCTGAGTTTTTTAATCGTTTAATCCCAGCCAAAGGATATGGCGATTATAAAATCAGCAATTGAGTCATTCAGGTATCAGACTACATTAGTCTCGTGGATTCGCCAGAGCCTCGTTGAGCGCAAGTGTCGCTATGCTGCGTTTGTCCATGGGCATCAGTGACCTTTTATTATCAGAGAACTCATCTGCCTCGTTCTGCTATATAATTTTACAAAATGTACATTAATATTCTAGACATGTTGAACATTCATTCAAAACAGTATAAACAAATTAGTGGTTATTGATCCTTGCAATTCAATCCCAGGACTGTTGGCGTAATGACATAAGCTTAAGTTTTGACCGAAGTGATACCACGGGCTCACAGAATACCAGCAAGACAGTACTTGTACTATTTCGCTGAGTGAGTAATATCTGAGGCCCTTGAAATTATGCCACTTAGTTGCAACAGTACTAAAGCGCGGATTATGGCGCGATTGTCCTTGTTGTCCTTGGACGGCAGTAATCTCTTACCATAAAGATCTGTCTGCTCCGTTATCCGCTTTACCATAAAGAACTTAGTGTCTGAATTCTGAATGACTCATGTTAGGCGTGTTTTACAAGGATTCGGGACCAGATTTAAACCCAATATAGATTATGTATGTTGTGATCAATTCTAATCAGTTAACGAATGCACCTAAACATGTGTATTGGAGTAACGCCGTATGGTGTCTTGCTTAATAAAAGTTATATTAATATTTACTTTGTTGTTTTATTCACTACTGGTGGACCTGGGAGACATCCTGCCCGGAACCTTTCCGAAACCTACGTGATCCAACAAGAATTTCCCTACAGTGCTCCCATTGATTGTAGAGTGATGAAAAGTATATCATACCCTACCCAAAAGTATGAATAATAATTATACAAAGTTTCGTAATAATCCATCGAGTTTTTGTATCTGTAACGAATATACAGACAAAATTTATATAAATATTTACCCTCACCCGAAGCACCAACTCCTAAAAGCACACGCAATACTATGAAAAAAATGTTTTTTTTCAAATGACTAATGCTGTTGGCACAAAGCCTTTACAGCTCGCGGAATTTGGAGCGAGCCGTAGGTTCGCCGAGAATTTGTTAAATGTTCATTTTGTTTACCACAATACTATTAAATGGTAAAATATATAAAGACGCGGAGGCCTCAGAAGAGTTTTGGATGGGTATGACATTAACATAACTGACATTACAATCATTGTTTACTTGATGGTGATTCGTCATTGAAAGAAAACATGACAAGTTCTTCCATCTATGTGTATTTTTAAGCGCGAGCTAGACTGACTTAAACCTTTTTTTTGGAAGGGCTATTTGCTGCCGGCCATACAGTCATCACAACTTCACACACACACGGTCTTAGGCGAGACATGAACCTCGGCTACGGCCGTCGCGGGATCTTAGGCCGGTCAGAAGCCCACCGGGGTGAGGCTGGTGTAGCTTGGTCCTCGCCTCCGTATCCAGCGGAGGCGGTTGTTGACACGGTCCCTACACAGAACCCTACCATCTGAGTTTATTGATTTGTAGCCGGCCAAGGAGAAAAGAGAACTTGAGTTCAAATGTCTTTCTGGGATTAGACCTCAGAGATAATATTTTTGTCAATGAGGTATAATATGATATTTCTAATGTATTTAAAACATATAATTATTGCTTTATAAACTCCGCAGTTTCTTTATTGGCTAACTAGAGCCAGGCGAATTTCATTTGTCTTTACGATCGTTAAAGCAATCACAAAACTTAGTAAATTTCATTTGAAATAATTCGAGTAGTTACGTACACATTATAAATAGTTCTATGTATCTTCAAATTTTCTATAAATATAAATACATATAGACAATTTCATTAGGAATTATTGATACGAGTATCCGTAGTATAGAAATATTTTCGCTTTATTTTCGAATCACACTAACAAATTTTAACAATTTTAACCAGTTCTAAATATTTGGCAGAGAATAGCTTCCCTAAGATGTTCATTAATGAAAAGGGTAATTAAAAAAGCATTTATAACAATAATTTATTTAGTACTCATATTCAGAAACAATTACAACAAGTCTAGCGACCGCGCTGCCCGCGAACTGCGCGCGCTGGTAGAGGGACATCGTCAGTTCCATTTCCGCTACTTGAGGACCCGGAAGTGAGCATAGCAGTGACACTACGCATGTATTTCCGGTTGGACGCATACTGCAAATAATATTTTAAATACCATCTATTTACAACCGATTTAATATGATTTTTATTAAAAAATTGATAATAAAATACAACCTATTTACATTAGGGACTAAATATTTTAAGGTAAAGAATGGTAATATTGTCTATATTGAAAAAAATATTCTTAGATCCATTATTTTTACATGAAAAAGAAATATTTTTATTTGTAAATTAACATATTTTTAATAGTTTAATTTATGTTGCGAACTTGTATACACAGAAACCGATCCAATATATATTATTGTTCATATTTATTTTTTTTAGAATTCGGACGATATACCATCAATTCCTAATATAAATAACCAAAAGTTTGTCCGCACATTGCATAAAAATATAAATCCCTTACCCTTAATCCAGTAATCTTCGTAGTTCTAAAATAGTTTTATTAAAAATCTTACTCGAAACAAGACAAGTCCGTGGGTGTAACTCCACGCGAAGCTTGCACATCAACCATTCGCATCTCAAAGCTGACCACTGAGTCTTGCCACGCGGGTCCATGCATTGTGAATAAGTCGACCTAAAACATTACAAAAGTACGAACTACAGAAAAATTGTATCATTTCTGAGTGTAATCATAATTATCACATTAAAGTGCCGGCTTTTTAAGCTTGTTAGAGCGTATATTTATTTTGCAATTAGCATGGTGCTCATTTAACTTGATAATTCTGACAAGATATATTCATATTTCTCCGTTTTTTTTAACATTTCTCAGCAGATTTGCTTAATTATAAAATAAATTGCGTATTTGTACTATTTTTAGCAGAGTGAGTGAGGATATCGGAGGCCCTTACTGTATTTTATACTATAGCGGACAACGGAGCAGGACGGTCTCCTATATGGTAAGAGAACACCGCCGCCCATTGTTAACCGCGCCATAGTCCGTGCGTTGATTGTTTTGCCGGCTTATTACGTCGCTTACGCGCTACTTTTAAGGGCCTCCGATATCCTCACTCACTCAGCGAAACACAGTACAAATAGCGTTTCACGCTGAGTATTATGTGAGCCATGTATCAGCATGGATCTCTCATGGGTGATAAGAAATACGTACCCTTCCTAAAGGCAGAAATATATTCGAGACGAAAGTAATGAAATTGTAGCTGAACGTGCTTGGACGCTGGAGGCAATCCCAGTCAGAGATAAGACACGAGCGCTGTATTCGACTACACTTGCTGAAAAAAATACAAAATTTTAATTTTTCCGTCTAGTATATTGAATGCATAACCTCTAAAAAGATCACTTTAGTTTAGTTTAAGTTACTGTTACAAAGTAAAACTTTTGAAAACTCAAACATTTTGAGCTGCTACTTAGCTCAAAATTGCTTGCAGGTCCGCGGGTGCGTTACCGGCCTTTAAGCGATATGTACGCTCTTTTCTTGAAGGTCCCCAACTCATATTGGTTTGGAAATAAGCCTGCTGGCAGCTGATTCCACAGAGTAAAAATTAGGAGTAGTAGACTCAAAAATTTTGAGCTCAAAATGGCTTCTTTTAAATCACGAATTAATTTTTTATGGTATAGCGGACACAACGGAGCAGGTTGGTTCTACTATATGATCCTCCCACGGTCGACCGTGGATAGCCGCGCCATTTCAGCTGCTTTTTTGAAATACAATCTTCATAGTGATAAATATACCATAGTGAAAAAACTCATGTTAAATTAAATATTAAATCTAGCTTATTTAGTTATAGGAATCGAGAATTGTTATTAATAGACTTTCAATTATTTATGTTCAAGTGACTATTATGTTAATTAAATAGAGGTTCTGTTATATTACCAGAGAAATTTAAATTTATTTCTATACCCTGAACTTTTAAATAATGTCTTTTATATTATTTTATTTTATATTATATTATTTTATAGTATTAGTGTTGCCCAAATGCAAGACTTAACTAGTCTTGGTCTTGCACCAATACACCTGGTCAATATTGCTGCAATAATCTTGGTCTTGCAGCAAGAGTATTGCAAGTCTTAAAATTACCATTATTAATTAAAGTTTACTTCAGATCTTTGAAAAACCTATCAGAATTGGAGCATTTTGAGGTTGAATTAGCATAGTCACAGTAAAGATCAACCCGATTTATATATGTCTAAAGATTTAATGAGAAATTCCAAAAATCACTGCCAAACAAAAATAGCTGCAAGACGCGCGAGTCTTGCAGGCGTAGTCTTGTTATTGCTCAAGTCTTGCACGGTTAGTCTTGGTCTTGCTAAAATTAGGCGATCTTGGTCTTGGACTCGCATTTGGGCAACACTATGCATGACATAGTAAAACTTACTGTTTCCCTTCTAGTTTATAACCAGGTGGACATTTAATATTGTGGCAATGGTATCCGCCGCGCGTATTTTGACACACCGAGCCTGGTTCCCGACCACATTGAGCTAATCCGTTCTCACACTCGTCAATGTCTGTTCAAGGTTTAAAAATAACATAAGCATATAACGATTAATTCTTTTACATACATAAATTCCTTTTTTATATAAAAACGGTGGCAAATGAGCATGAGGTTCATAGGGCAAACGGTCCTTCGCCCATGGACACTTCTAGCCCATGCTACTTACACCGGTTTCCATTTTAAGATAAACGGGAGAGGTAAAAATGCTACCTATACAACTCCTAGCATCATCAGCAAGCCGATAGCCAGATGGGCAGGCACATTTGAAGCTTCCAGGTGTGTTGACGCACCGGCCACCGCACAGACGACGGCTGATCGACGTACCGCCTTCAGCGCATTCATCGATATCCTCACAGGTTCTGTAATTGAACATTCATCAGGCACATGAAGACGTCCGAGATCGTGATAAGTCATATTTGATGGTTAGTTCGTAAGCCAATTTCATAACAACCTCATTTCTAAGGCTAAAATATACGTCTGCACATCTAATTTAATATTTAGATAAGTCACGCTCTTTTTCCTGGGTAAACACACAATTATGGGCCTTACATTCCATTTCTTGATTTTCATCGTAGTTGTCCTGTGGTAAATAGTTCGCTGCCCATGGACACACTTAACATAATTTGGGCTGATGGTGCGTGGTGGACTTTTTATAGAAAACCTTGAAATGGTTTTTTTGTTAAACAAAAATATTGTTTTAAAAAAAACAGTTGGTAGGAAGCTAACTTAGGATAAGCAATCCACTGCAAATGTCCACCTATAGCTGCAGTTTCGCTGCCGATGCAATGCATTACATATATAATATTAATTTTTTGTAAATCAATTGGTCCTTTATTTCTCGGTCTTCGATATGATTATTGGTGAAGATTTTTCTATTAACTAAAATAAATATTCCCATGGGAGAGCCATGTTGAAGCATATGCTGATGCACTAATTGGGCCGGCTCGTCCGAAGTGTAACAGACTTGGCTGTCTCGTGTCGAGTTAGTCCACGAAATAAATATAACGTAGCCTACCTGTTGTCGTTCCTAAGTCGATATCCTCTGTTACAGTGGCATCGGTATCCGCCCCACGCGTTCGTGCACGAATGCTCGCAAAGAGACGACGATTCCGTACACTCATCAATATCAACGCAGACCTTTTCGTTCGAGGGAGCATTACGGAAACCTTCACCACACACGCAGCGGTAGGATCCCACTGTATTGACACATCGGGAATTGTACGAGCATGGCTGTAAAACATATTATCTTATTTAATTTATCTCTTAATTAGTGCAGTTCAAAAATTTGAACAATGCTGAAGCATATTTTTTATAGTATAGCGGACAATGGAGCAGGTGAGTCTCCTGTATGGTAAGAGAATACCGCCGTCCATGGACAACCGCGCCACAGTTCGCACATTTGTTGTGTTGCCGGCTTTTTACTCCACTCAAGCGACACTTTAAGGGCCTCTGAAGACACTCAGCGAAACAGTACAAGTACCGTTTCACGCCGAGCATTCTATAAGTCCGGGGTATCACTTCGGACGACCCGATCCAATTAATCCGTCAGCATAAGCTTCAGCATGGCTCAGTCACGGGTGAAAACAGCACACATACACCTCAACTTAAAAAGCGTACTTAAACACAACCAAAGTATGGTTGTCCGTCAGCGTCAGTGAAGTCTTGCCATAAGACGACCGGCCTAAGCAATCGCCCGTTATATAATTAAGAAATGTCCTTTCTTCCACTTACGCTGCTATATGCACATTCATCAATATCTTGGCACTGTTTCCCGATCGACCGATGGCCCGTTGGGCATTGACAAGAGTATCCACCGTAGAAATTCTCACACGTCTGCTCAGTACCACATTCGGACACGTTCTGTTCGCATTCATCTATATCTGTAAAATGATATTATAATGTATACATCGCTGTTTTCACTATTAGGCCGACTCGTCCGAAGTGATACGAGCTCACACAATACTCAGCGTGAAACGGTACTTGTATTGTGTTTCGCAGAGTGACTGAGGATATCGCAGGCCCTGAAAATGCCGTTTAACCGGCGTAAAAAGCCAGCAACACAGCCATGCGTGGCCTGTGGCAGGTTTGTTCAAGGACGGTGGTGTTCTCTTATAGGAAACTCATCCGCTCCATTGCTCGCTATAGAATAAAAAAAGGCATCTGGTTGAATTTGCTATTTGATAGAAAGATTAGCGCGTTCATTGAATGACGACAGTTAGTTGAATGACTAAAGGACAACTCCTCAAGTTGTTGAATGTAACGTTCAACGTCAGGACTGAACGTAATTTAGTGTAAATGAGACATAAGGCCGAAAGATATTGAAGTTTTCCGCAGTTTTGAAAGCTCGCACCAGGTGCATAAAAAGCTGGTTACGGCACTGCATGTAATATGGAGTAACAATGTAACCATACCATCAGACATCTTGGTTTTTAGAAATTAGTATGAAATGTTAACAGTGTTTCTCTGATGTAATAAGGAATAACGTATTATTAATGTAACTCTACCATAAATATCTTACATTTTAGAAATTAGTAATACATGTCTTGCCACCGTTTAAATAATAAAAAAAGAAATGTTACCAAGACAGTGTTTCTCTGGCGTCAACTTGTATCCCCATAGGCAACTGGCGACAATCGCGCCTGTGTCTGGAAGACGGGTGTACGACGGCCTCATATATCTCGCCCCTCGTCTTCCGTATTGAGCACCAACAGTTATTTCATTCATCTCCGGAACGGGTTCGGGATCATGTTGTGCTTTAGGGAAATTCATTAATTTATATTAATAATAAAACAAGTAGATCCGACAGATATCGTCCTGCCTGGTACGCAACCAATCCAACTATGAACCTTCAGCAATAATGGGCCCACTAAATTCCAATAACAGATACAAAACATACAACATAAAAAAACATTACCTACTATTTCTGTATTCGGATAACAATATATCCTTTGCCTATTTATAAGCTACCTCCCCAACAATTTTCAGGCAAATCAGTTCAGCCGTTTTTGAGTTATAGTGTAACTAACCCGACTTTTCTATATAGATGCATAGTCACTACGATTTTAACATTAATTTGTATAAAAATTAAATAATATTTTACGTAAAAACCCAAATATAACAGTTCTATAACACAACTAGTACGGTATTTTATGATTAAAATATTTTTATGGCAAATCTTACAGGTATTAAGATTGTCTATTAAAGTAAAAGTTTACTTAGACCTCTATACAACCTCTGGTAAACACTTTTAAATTTATAATTTGGCTCAATCGTCAGATAATAAAAATAAAAGACCACAGTGTTTTTTACATAATAATTCACAATGAGATATAAGCTTTTTCTTTTAAATCAGCTACAACAAGCAAACTAACAAAACTATTATTAAACGAATCAAGAAGAAAACAATATTAGGTACCTAAATTTCTTTTCAATGTATTCGTATCAAAATCAAAAAGAATATTTTTAATTCTGGGCCCTATAAGGGGCACTTTTGCAAGTCAATTTACAATAGTAAAGCTACCATTGCTTCGGAAGTTTTACTCCTACGAGAAGAACCAACGAGAAACTTTCACACAAACAAGCTTCCATTCTTTTTAATCGCCAAATTTATAATATTTGGTTAATTTATGTTTGCTAGTTTAAAAATCGGGTGCTTGTGCAGAATTTTCCATGCGTCTTTGTCTTCTATGGATTGGTTTATGTTATAATCCACCGATTGGAGAGCCGTGCCGAAGCATATGCTGACGCGTTAATTGAGCCGGCTCGTCCGTAGTGATTGCACGGGCTCACAGAATACTCAGCATCGAACGGTACTTGTACTGCGTTTCATAGAGTGAGTTGGGCCGTTTTTAAGGGCCTCAAATATCCTCATATTTGAGGCCCTTAAAAGTGCCGTAAGCCGTAAAAAGCCGGCAACACAACCAATGCGCGGAATGTGGCGGGGTTTTTAATGGGCGGCGGTGTTCTCTTACTATATAGGAGACCTGCTCCATTGTTCGCTATACGGTAAAATAATAATGAAAAGCTTTCTTAATTAAAGTAATTTTTAAGAGATTCTTGAATTTACTTTCCTAAGTTCAGTTATCTCTTTATGGATTAAGAAAATTATTATATAAGCAAACACAGATTCCAATTAACAATCATTCACAGCACATTTAAAATGTGAAGTCTAATGGAGGCAATTGTCAAAGCATCTTGTTTTGTCTATAAATGACTAATGTGTATACTTCATTGCGGGTTTTTAATACTTACTTGGTGCAGAGTTGGCCCTACAACGCCAATCACAGTCGCATCGGTAGCCGCCTTCAGTGTTGACGCATACCTCCTTTGGCAGACAGTTAGCTCTGTTCGTTGCGCACTCATCAATATCTGAGAATCGGAGTTATTTTTATTAAATGAGTATAATATAAAATATAGGGCGTGCCTGAATAGAAATCAATTTAAGGCTTTTCTGAAGGTACGAGGGGGACATGGTTGCCTACGCAGGCGAAGTTTGGCTCTCAGTCGTCTGACATTTTCGCACATGAGCTGGTGCCCGGTTTACAATTATTGTGGGCCAGTTTGTCGATATTATGATACATACATTGTTTGTTTTAGGAATTTTGTTGTTTTAGGAAGTTTGTTTTAGGAACGCGTGGCTAACGTCACTTAAAATGAAATAGTTATAAAGGCATCATCATCATTTCAGCCGTAGGACATAGGGACATAGGCCTCCCCCTTCGGATCAATGTGAGTAAAAAGGTATAAAGGCATATGTGATTATAATTTTATCCCAGTTTAAATACCAAAAATATTTCGTCTAAGCCAAAGTAAGCAAATATATTTTTATAAAAACAAAACTTAGAAAGTGTTTTATTCAAGATTATAATTACCAAAACCAAATCAAGTATTTATTTTGAATTGAGCGTTCTTTAATAAGATTATGTATTATGTCTGCAGTTTTATGCTGTAGTAAACCAAGCCCTCGCACTGCAAGGGCTCGGGGTGGCCATGGGCGAAGGATTGCTTATAATATACTAAGTGAGCCTATACTCGAATGGCTTGCGATTTTCACAAAAAGAATAATATAAATACTCTAGTAAATCATGTTTTCATCGAAACACTTACCAACACACCGTCTTTGTGAGTAACTATAAGAATATCCTTGATTGCAAGACGATCTGCCCCATTCCCTACCACCTTCGTTTGGACGATACTGCCATATTGGTGTTGTTGAGGCTGATGTGATGAATTAATATAATTTATATTTAAACATGAAAATAATACATACATTATATATCACTTTTAATCACATGATTTACATGTTATTATAGACCGAACCGATGGCCGATCGGTCTTGTAAGATACAGATAGATTAA
Organism: Delias oraia; assembly: GCA_018230265.1. Lineage (NCBI taxonomy): Eukaryota > Metazoa > Arthropoda > Insecta > Lepidoptera > Pieridae > Delias > Delias oraia. Next base: position 11,294 of record DWCF01005230.1, read on the forward strand.
TGGGCGACGTTGTTCTCTTACCATATTGGAGACCCACCTTCTCCGTTGTCCACTATAGCCTAAAATTAAAAAATACTGACCTGTCGTTACTTCATAACTATAAACAGTATGTCGTGGTGTAGTTGGTGTGGTGGTGCTGGTGGTACTAGTAGTCGTACGAGTAGTGGTGCGAGCGGTGGTGATGGGTACACACCACCCAGAGCGGTCTCTAGTGAAACCAGAAACACAATCACACTGATAACCGCCAGGCCTGTTCTTGCAAACTTCAAGTGTACTGCAAATGTGACGTTTCTCTTCGCATTCGTCGATATCTGAAATTTTTTTTAATGGTAAAGTGGACAACGGAGTAGGTGGGTCTTCTATATGGTAAGAGAATACCACCACCCATGAGCAACCGCGCCATTGTTCGCGCATTGGTTTTATTGCAGACTTATTTCACCGCTTTAGCAGCATTTTTAAGGTCCTTCGATATCCTTACTCGCTTTGCGAAACACAGTACAAGTACCGTTTCACGTTGAGTATTCAGCGAGACCGTGGTATCTCTTCGGACGAGGCGGCTCAATTAGTGCGTCCGCAAATGCTTCAGCATGGCTCTCCAACGGGTGTGACAGTATTAAGAAATTCGCCCGGCTACTGTCAAAGCCCTCTTTGAGACCGAATAAATTATAATTTAATATAATTGAAGTTAATTTATTATAATTTATAGAAATTACAAATTATAATTGATATTTATTTATAATTTCCCCGACCGGGATTCGAACCCGATGCCTCTCGCTTCATGGTATACCTATAAAGCCACTTAGCTACGAGGCTATATACTACATACTTATATAAAGAAAGATATTAAAAAAAATATATGAATGAACTTGAAAGCTATTGTATATTTGATAGAGATCTAGAGACATTGCATAACTATCTGAGATTTAAAAATTCTTTCGCAAATGAAATTAATTCATAGATTTTAGTAAATACTGATATAATAAAACTAAATTTACACATTCAAACTTGTTTGTAATAAATATAGTTATTCATTAAAAGTACGTCTTGGGACCTTCAAGAAAGGAGCGTACACCTTCCGTAAGGGCTGTGGGTGTCCATGGGCGGACCGCATGCCCTGTGTGAGCCACCTGCTCGTTTGCCACCAGTGGTGTAAAAAAATCAAAGTACGCAAATTTGGTCCATTTGAAATGAATCTGGATATCATTTAATTAAACTTACCTATACATTCCCCTCGTTCATTTCTTTCGAACCCATTTAAGCATTGTAAACGATTTGGATCAAATTCTGGTTCTACCGGGTCTCTGTCTACAAAATTCGTCCATTTGTCCTTTGGTATATCAGCACTGTCTATATAATAAGTTCCATTGGGAGTCCTATCTTTTTCTATCGTATGAATATCTGTAGGACCTGGAACGGTGACCTCCGTAAGAGTTGGTCTACGTGGATAAAAGTGCGGTCTTGTGTCTGGTCTTGTTTCTGGTACAGTATCTGGTCTTGTGACTGGTCTTGTTACTGGTCTTGTGTCTGGTCTTGTGTCTGGCCTTGTGTCTGGTCTTGTGTCTGGCCTTGTGTTTGGTCTTGTTTCTGGTACAGTATCTGGTCTTGTGACTGGTCTTGTTACTGATCTTGTGTCTGGCCTTGTATCAGGCTGTGTGTCTGGTTTTGTGTCTGGAGTTACGTCTGGTCTTGTTTCCGTACTCCCGTCGCTTGATGTTGTTGTATCAGTTGTTTCTGGATAGGGCTTGTATGGTCTTCTACTTGGCAACCTATTCTCAGGTCTTTCATAAGGATTTCTTTCAACCGGTCTATATCTAGGTTTGTATGGATCAATGTTAGTATTGTGAGAAGGATAAAGATATGTATTATCAGGTTTATCTTCAGGGTTAGGAGGTATATCGTCTGGTATTGTCTCATCTGGAATTTCAGTGGTAGTAGTAATAATTCTGGGATAGTATGGTCTCCTTGAGGGTTGTCTAGGCGTTGTTCTGGGCATATAGGGATATCGTCTAGGTGGTTTGTACGGTCTTGGCGTTGTTGTAGATGTAGTTGTTGTTGGACGTGGCGTTGTTGTTGTAGTAGTTGTCGATGTCGATGTACGTGGTGTTGTTGTAGTTGTTGACGTGGTTGTTGACGATGTATGTTCCGGTTCGGGTAGAGTTCCATTCTCTTCATCTCTAAAATAAATATATGTATCAGTAATTGACAAGGATTGCAGACAATTTCCTTGAAACAATCTGTTAGTACATACCATATCCAATAATTTAAATTGCAACTAAATTGTAAAGCAAAGTAGGAACCCACAAGAATCTTAAAAACCGACTTATAATTGTGGCCATCAATAAAACTACAAATGCTTCTTTAAAAAATATTGTTACGTCTTAATCGAAATAAATTAAATCATACGAGACGCTCTACTGTGGTAATACTTACTCATCATAATATTCGTATTCATATATCGGGATGACTGTGGTGCTGCTAGTGGTGACGACACCTCGACGAGAGCAGATAAAAGAACCCAACATATTGACACATCTCGTGCCTCTGTCACAATTGTCCAACTTCAATGCACATTCATCAATATCTGGTAACAATTAATAAATAACATTTTAAATAAAATTGCAAGAATTGTCTAGTTTAATTTATTGTATAACGCGACATAGACCAGTCGGAATTTCTTTATGGTAAATAATCACTACCACCTATGACCAACCGCGCCACAAGCGACTCTTTGGTTGTGTTGCCGGCTTTTTACGCTTAAGCCGTATAATTTCATGAGCCTCTGATATCCTCACGCATTTAGCGAAATAATTGTATTTCAAGAACTGTACTTGCATCGACAAGAACTGTTGCACGCTGGTATTCTGCGGTATCACTTCAGCCAGCCCAATTTGAGCGTTAGCACGACTGTCCCACGGTAAAGATATTGTTAAGACATTGCAACACCTTCCAAAGGTCGAATACATTTTGTTTTCGAACCGGAGATCGAATCTAGTACCTCACACTTTGTGGTAGGCTTTTGAGACCACACAGTTATGAGGCTCTATAGATTTATATTTAAAATACATACCAACACAAGATCCTGATGAGGAATCTAATTCGAAGCCATTCTTGCAACGGCATTCGTGTCCGCCGAATGTATTGATACAGTTCTGAAATTGATCACACAGATGCGTCCCTTCACGACATTCGTCTATATCTGTAACAGATTACAGTATTTCATTATTTTGATAAACTATCTAAGCGTGCAATCAAATTTTTATATCATCATCATTTCAGCTGTAAGACATCCACTGCTAGACATAGGCCTCCCCCTTGGACTTCCATGAATACCTGTCGGAGGCGACCTGCATCCAGCGTCTTCCG
>DWCF01005231.1:0-14654 GCA_018230265.1 Delias oraia
ATCAACTGCTAGCGGTGATATTTCCAAAACAAATCAACTTGGGGACATTAAAAAAAAAGAGCGTACGTATTCCTTATAGGCCGGCAACGCACCCGCGGCTCTCCAAGGGCTAGGGCTGTCCATAGGCGCAGGACCGCTTATCCTAGGTGTGGGTCTAGCTCGTTTGGAACCATTTAAATAAAAAGAAATGTATGTAATATAAATGTGTAATTATTTTAATTAATTAAAAAATAAAACTCTTAAACCCGTATAATAACAGAATTTTTTGTAGACTGATATTTTCGACTAACAAACAGTATACAAAGCGACAGAACCAAAAATAAACAAAAATGTTTGATTCTCCAATTTTTTGTTTGTTAGCAAAGTTATGTTACACGTAACGAATATATGACTTCGAAATGAAGTCTATCAAACTGAGATAATAAATGAAAATGTTCATCAAGCAATACCGATAAGGTAATAAAAGAGAACTTTATTGAAAGAAAAGTCATTTATCGTAGATGTCAAAGACACAATAACGAAGCGATATTATCGCTTGTATTTAACATAAATAAAATGTTAAATGAGAAACGCTGCCGGACAGATTGCCGTAATAAGAGAGGATCCCACTATGAATAATTCACGATTGAGTGGTGACTTATCGTTCAAATTAACCGTCGTTACCATCTATGTAATTCAGTTATGTTTCTGAATTATGTTAAGTTGCCCACAACATCAATCTGACAAACATTATAACTGAAGAATAACGTATCAGAGTGTAAGCAAACGGAAAAAAGAAATCGTAAATAAGTTACACCTGTTTAATCATTTATATTCTCACATAACATTCAATAATCCTTAATATTAAGGCTAATAATGCAATATTACGCTTAAACGGCGTAAAAAGCCGGTAACACAACCAATGCGCGAGCTGTGGAGCAGGTGGTATTCTCTTATCATATAGGAGACCCATCTGCTCGGTTGTCCGCTACACCATAAAAAAATTAATGATATTATAATATAGTCCTACATAGTCAATAACTAACGAGCCTGTTCAGTGTGCCCACTGTGAGTGTATGCATAATAAGGTTAATTTTTTAAAGTATTAGTACTTATATATTTATGCACAGAGCAGCAATTTTATGGCGTCATAGAATACTTATTAAAATTTTACGTAGTTGTTGAAACCAGAAAATATATTTTTCTAGAAGCTTGGATAAAATAATGAGTCAAAATATTAGTTTCGGAGTCATAAGATGACTTTTTTTAAAATATATTCGGAGTCTGGAAGGGCTTGACAGTAGTCGAAGAAATGTTTTTATACTAACACACCCGTGGAAGCATATGCGTACGCACTAATTGAGCCGCCCAAAGTGATACCTCGGGTTCACATAATACTTAACGTGAAACGGTACTTTTACTATGTTTCGAAGAGTCAGTGAGGACATCGGAGGCTCTTACAAGTGCTGCTTGAGAGGCGTAAAAAAGCCGGCAACACAACCTGTTTCTTAACTCAAATAAATATCAGAATATTATATGTATCATCCATCAAAAGATTTAAATACCTTCCTGTTCGTTTGATAAAATCTAATTTTCTCTAAGACATTTGTAATCCGAAAGTACGGCTTAACATATGAATAATAAATGAAGTAGTACCATAATTATGCAACCTTTTTAATATCCTATTCAAACAGTCGTTAACAATGAAATTTATATAAAAAAATATAACCTATTTTGTTAATGATTCTGTTTATTTAAAGAGTATCTCTCATTACGTATAATTAATTTTTGAGGACTGTTGTACATGTATGGATATATACTTTCTGCAGCGCTAGTATGTCGCACTAGTATTTGTCCGGGTCACAAATCGGTCTGACGTCTCGAAATTTACATCTAAAGGCGAATCTTTCAACTGAGAGATGTTAGTGAACTGCATTACAGATCAGACTTTTCTTAACTAAATTGTAGAAGCGTGTCCTTCGTTTGATTGATTAACTTCAAATCAATGGCCGTAATGTTATATATAATTTTAGGTTTTAAAAGCACTATTCTGAACTATACTGGGACTATTAAATTATGACAGTAGTTTTATTTTTAATTTATTTATTCTAGAGTGGACAACACAGCTGGTGCATCTCCTATATGGAAAGAGAACACCGCCGCCCATGAACAACCGCGCCACCGTCCACGCATTGGTTGTATTGCCGGCTTTTTACGCAGCACATTTCAGTGGCACATTTAAGGCTCTGCGACATCCTCACTCGCTCTGAGAAACACGGTACAAGTATTCTGTGAGCCCGTGGTATCACTTCAGACGGGCCGGCTCAATTAGTGCGTAAGCATATTCTTCAGCATGGCTCTCGCATCGATAATGGATGGGAATGGATTGTATTTACTTAGGATTATGTCCCATTTTGTGCATTTAATTTATAGTTTAGTATTTGTATGTGTTGACAAGACGATATTCCATTTGTGTATTGTGTTTACGTGAATCAGATTAATGTTATTTTTATGAAAATACTTAATTATAATATTTAAATACCTTAAAATGATATATAATATAACATTACTTAAAGTTTTATTGAGGTTCTGGTTTTGATCTGAAAGGGTGAAACAATTCTTGGCATATCAATTTACGACGAATTTCTGTAGATTTCTGATAAACAAAAAGCAAAACTTAACCTTAATTAGACTGTGCCTGAGGCCTGTTCAGAGCTTGAGATATTTCGTCCAGATAAAAGTGAACTATTCATCTCATTGCCGGATTTTAGTAAAATTACAAAGAAGTTTGGGATAGGTTTTTGATAACGTATAGATGCGATGGAGTAAACATTTGAATAAAATAACCGCAAAAATGTCAATTATGAATATAAGAACTACGCGTTGAAATTTGAAAATGTTTATAATAAATACACGATTTAAAACAAATAATAATTAATAGAAATATAGTAAAATATCCTGGCAAATAGAAGTTACGACAGCTACGCCGTAGCCATTTATTCGTTAATACTACGCGCTAGCGTAGCTTTGTGGTATACGCTAATATGTTTTACCAGTGTAAATAATAGACTACAGTTTATATAGCAATAAATAGTTAATATGTGTACCTACTTTTAAGTAAACCTTATGAAAGTCATTAGAAGCACAGTTTTGTCCCCGCTATACATTGTAATTAGTGTTGCCCAAATGCAAGACTTAAGCCTGTCTTGGTCTTGCGCCAATATTCGTAGTATAGGTCTTGGTCTTGCTCCAATACATCTGGTATTGGTCTTGGTCTTGCAAGTCTTGAAATTGATATTTATTAAAGTTTACTTCAGATCTTAGAAAAACCTATCAGAATAGGAACATTTTGAGCTTCAATTAGCATAGCCATAGTACAAACCAAACAGATTTATAAAATGTGTCTAAAGATTTAATGGGAAATTCCAAAAATCACTGCCAAAAAAATAGCTGCAAGACGCAAGAGTCTTGTTCTTGCTCAAGTCTTACACGGTCAGTCTTGGTCTTGCTAAAATTAGGCGGTCTTGGTCTTGGTCTTGATTTGGGCTCCACTAATTATCATACGATTTGATCCTTTGTGTGCCCGGCCAATGTTTTCCAAAGACTCACTGTAGAGTTATAGTAAATGTTTACCTTGCAAAAAGCACGCCGTATGCAAACAAGCCGTGTATCATCAGATTAACACAGTGTACACATTGTTTATTAATTACACGGAACAGGATAAACGCGAAATATTATATCACGTTATTCTTTTTCCGTATTTAATTAGTAAAAACTAAGTGAATTAATTTCTGACGTTTGATTTACGGCAAATTTTATTTGAATTTTTTTATATAAATTTATTGTACGATATTTGAAATGTTTATATTTTATTAATTGGATTTTTTAAAATGTGACGCAATTATTTTAATATTTGTGAACAGAACAAGGTTAAATATGAATATATATGTAGACTGACGACATTATAAATCCCCTCATTATAAGTACATCAATCATGAGCAAACGCAAGTAACTTTTCTAACACGAACCAATTTTGAGCTTAAGTTTCGTCAATTTGTACCTTAACGTTGAGCTTGTAATTACGTGCAGATTTGAGATGAATGGTTGTATTTACACTGTTGGAATTTCAGACGGTATGTTTATTAAGAAGAAAGGGAAAGGAACATGGTGTGAAGTGGTCTGATCGCACTGACAGCTCAATCAGATATTTTCGAAGAGTTCAATAGTCAAATAAAATAGTGTAAGTATTCACATTACAATATAAAAATGCTTTCTATAAAGAACATATTTCTTATAGTATATTTCAGTTACCATTGTTCTATTGATATATATGAGTAAAATAGATTATCAATGATTACAGTATACTTCGTTTCGAGAGCCTCGTAGCTAAGTGGTTTTATAGGTCTACCGTGAAGCGAGAGGTATCGGGTTCGAATCCCGGTCCCCACAATTATAAAATTATAATTTAATTGTATAAATTATTCGACCTCTAGAAGGATTTGACAGTTAGCCAGGCGAGTTTCTTAATACTGTCGCATCAGTGGGACACCCATGCTGAATCATATGCTGACGCACAAATTGGACGGGCTCGTCCGAAGTGATACCACAGGCTCACAGAATACTCAGCGGGAAAAACGGTACTTGTATTGTGTTTCTTAGAGTGAGTGAGGATATCGGAGGCCCTTAAAAGTGACGCTTAAGCGGCGTAAAAAACCCGGTAACACAACCAATGCGTGGATTGTGGCACGGTTGTTCTTGGGCGGTGGTGTTCTCTTACCATATATGAGACGCACCTGCTCCGTTATCCACTATACTATATAAAAAAATACTTAGGTTAAAATAAATATATTTTAAGTAAATATAAATATTGCTTGATCATATATATCGCACATCACGCGATCACTTGAAGAACATTTTTGATATCTAGTACTACGAAACATGGCGTATTAAATCAATAGCCCCAACATTACAACCCCACTACATCATTATCTGGTTCCCATAATAAAGATACAGCACATTAGACATTGAGGTCACCAGATGTTGGTTGTAAAACTGTTTATGGCCATCGCTGGGACTAAGTTAAATGGTTGGCAAATAAACACGGCTACTTCAGCAATATCTTCGTGTAACATTGTTACAAACGATACATTTTCAAAAGTTAAAAGAGATGTTAGAAGCTGTACCTTATTTAGAGCGTTGCAGTTAACCAACAATTTCAAATTGAAACATACACACGGGAATGTTGCAGTTACACAGTTTATATGTGTACAAGTTAACAAGGCGAATCATACTCAATATTGAGGTAAATTACAAAAATGTTTGTGTGTACACATACAAGTGTCTATGTTAAACTCTGAATTTACATATAAATAAAAGATTTTTATTATACAATGTGCTTATATTTGGGTGCACAGATTAACACAGGTTGTATATCTGTAAAGGCTTGCATAAATTATCAGTAAGGAGGTTTTGATATCAACTACCCCCGCGCTTTTCCAACAGATATGTGTTTTAGTTTAATACTAGTTAATTTTTATGAAACACGTTTTTTTTTATTCTATAGAGGAAACGGAGCAGGTCTCCTATATGGTGAAAGAACATCGCCGCCCATGAACAACCGCGGCACAGTCCGCGAATTTGTTGTATTGCCGTCTTTTTATGCCACTCAAGCGGCACTTTAAATCCTATATCCTCACTCACTCTGCGAAACACATTTCAAGTACCGTTTTACTTTGAGTAGTCTGTGAGCCCGTGGTATAATTTCGAACGAGCCGGCCCATTTAGTGGATCATCATATGCGGTGCGGCAGCAGCATGCAGCAAGACATTATTGAGACACTCGTCCGGCCACTGTCAAGCCCTTCCAGAGACCGAATAAATAATAAAATTAAATTCGAAGCCGACATCTCACACTTCATGGTATACTTTTAAAAAGCTACGAGGCTCTTAATTAAATATGGCTCGTATGCCATAATTAATTGATTTATATACAAAATTTGAGTATTTTCATAGCCTGAAGTCTTTTCCAGGTTTAGATAAGCCTGCGTTCTTGTGAAGCTATTATAGCAACATATTGTGTCTATATTTACGAGTTGAAAATAAAAAACTTTTAAATTTAAATATACAGTTTTCAGTGTTGCATTTGATTGTTGTACCAATTATTTGCCTCAAAAATGTTAGTCCTTGTTTGTTTTAGTAGTCTTTTAGTCTATTTGAGTAATTTCATTGAATTTATAAACTTTTTAATCATAATAAAATATTGTTTTTATCGTACTTATACATGCATAAGGCCTTAAAATAGAATAGTTTTAGATTTATTATTTCTAAATTTTCTTCAAATTTTATATCTGAAAAGATTTTCTTATTTATTTTACATAAACTAGAAAGCAATCGTAATACTAAAAGAAAATTGTAGGAAAAATCTAAAAACTTCAATAGATAAGTGCTGTGTATAAATAAAACTTGAAAAGTTCAAGATCTCACTTTACAACGTGAAGGTTTATATAAAATGTAAGACATTTTCAGCAATTGATTTGAATCTGTGAAATTATTTTATTTTATCTTCCGTATCGCTTGTGATTTCCAATTAAAATATTCACTTATATTACATGCTTTTTAATAATAGAAAAGTGACATAAGATTGAATCTTCCTTTAGAACTAAATATAATAGATTTATTAATACAGAAAATTACTAAAAACATATTTAAACAATTAAAAGCTGTATTTTTATAAATTCTTTTTAAATTTGTATATTGAATTGACAACATAAAAACTGACGTAATTAAAAATTAAGGCTGTTTTTAACTATTAATATTTTAGATGCTTCTATATTTTAGGCACGTTTAGACTATTTTATGTGACAAGTTAGTAAAATAGCACCCCTAAGTAATATATATTTACAAAAATTCAAACGCGAAATTGCAAGGTGACCTTATCTGACTATAAATGACTTTATTATGGAAATTACAGTATCAAACGTACAGATAAGTGATGGTTACATGAAAAATATATGTGCTCATCTCGTTTTGTGTACGTTATATATAGTTTCTATTATACGCCTAAACTCTATTATACGTCTATAATCTGCTGAGAATTGCCTATGAATTATCACTGTTGTAAAAAGCATATAAAGAAAAACTGCCTGATGTTGTACTAACACAGTAATTATTTAAGTGTTTACAACGCTTGAACCACTGATTGGTGGTAGAAGGATGTAATTTTGTGGTGATCGGTATGTATAAGTCCAAATCATGAATTGCCCAATAACTATAAAATTAAGATGCAGATATGAAATATAGTTTACGACTTACTGTAATGTTAAGTTTTGTGTATACAAAATTTCATAAGATTCGGTCAAAACGTTTTGGTGGAGTTTTATTATAAACATTGTGACACGAGAATTTTATATATTAGATTACGTATGAAAGTAGCAGAGCTTGGATGTTGCAAGTGGCAATCTCGCGATATATCGCCAGCAACTTATGACGCACTTCCATTACTCAATTAGAAAATAAATTATACTAAGTTTGTTGCGTTAATAATATTACATTTACCTTACAACTTTGTCAACACTTAGGCAACATTAAGCTAATTCATTTAAGTTAGTTAGAATAGTTTATTTGAGTCTGTGCTAAAAATAAAGTAAAACGGATTGTAGAAAAATGTAATTTTTGACTTTTTTTAATAATCTCTCAAATACAATTCATCTAATTTTACAAAGACAGAAGTTGATATAAGTATGAAATGTTTATATTATATATGTAGCAAATGTATGTAACAAATTATAAAAACTTTGAATAATATATTAAGGAGTTAATTTTGACCTTGGACTCATTATTAAAATGTAAACGTGATTCAGTCAATTGCGTGAACGGAAGTAAACTATTTACAGCAATGACATTGTAATAAAAATTATATATAAATTATACGTGTATATATTATAATAATAATTTTTCGTAAAACAAAAATTGGTCAAGATTAATTGGAAAGTAATAATTTTGAGATAATAACGAAAATATTATAGTAAGTAAAATAATGTGGCGTAAATTCTTATGTAAAGACGTAAATCAAAGACAGCAACACTGAGGACGAGAAGGAAGAGCTGGCAATACCGCGGTTACTCTAGTTATCCTAGTACGGTGTTTATTCTGCACGTATCGACCGGTTAGCCGGGCGCGAAGTGTTGCTCGGTAAGCGCCTTTATCGCTAGATGTAGCGGTATCATAAAGCGCTTTAAAAATATACGGCGGTAACTTTTGGTGCTTCAGTAATTTTAAGTGAAATATTTTACATTAATATCAATAGTTCTCATGAGTACTGTTCATATATTTTTTTTATCTGTTGATATTTATAAAATATCTATTTTAAGTTTAAGTTGTTCGTTAAAACTCAGGAATGTTGCCGATTTTTAAATTGAGAAAATATGCTTTAGTCCGCACCAAGAGCGCTTTAACATAAAAGCTCTTACTCCCTTTGAGGGGTGAAAACTGGCGCGCGCCGGCGGCTTCAGTCTTTCTTGCTGCACCGAAGCCACCGCTCGGCCGCGATACCATCAATGACAGCTGCCGATCACAACCTTTAGCACAACAAAACTAATATCTACTTGGAATTCATTGAAAAATCGGACGTTTTTGATTTTTTTAATATCAAACAAAGGGTTCTATACCATAAAGATAAAAGGATTTAACGTCGCGTGTGAATACATTAAATAAAAGACTTGTGTCATGTGAGATTGTGCAAAAGCTGTATTGCATTCGAGGCTTTTTAGAGCGGTAAGTTCCTTATAAATTAAAGTGTAAATGCTATTGAATTAAATGAAGGCCAAAGCTAGGGCCTTGAACGGTAGCGCTCAGCATGACAAGTCATTGTATGTAGTAAACACGTCGTAGCTGTATCTGATAAGAGATTAAATCTATATTCGTAGGCTTTTTTTACTTCGCTATGGAAATGATCGACATAATTATTAAATATGCCTTTAAGTTTAAAGATCATAGTAGAAACATTTTTGTTCTTTTTATATGGTGTGTTTATGTTAAATCCCCGATTCAATGTTAAATCCTTGAATCCTCGTAGTCCCTGAACAGATACGTGATTAGCATTTGTTAGATACAGTAATTTTCATGTCCACGAAGTCTACGCTCTTTCGTAGAAGCTCGTAGCAATTAGTGTCATAAAGTTTGCGTTATTGGTTCTTTATAGCTAAGTCGAGAATAATATTTTGCATAACTTAAAATAATGGTTTGGTTTAACGTAAGCCACAGTCAGAGGTTGAATTGTTTCGAAATTGTATGTTAAATTTCTTGTAAAAATCTTTTTATACATGAATATTATTGAAATGTGATGCAATTTTCTAATAAGGCTGGAAAAAAGCATTCTATATTTTTTGGCAGAAGTCATCCAGAGTCATACAGAAATTGATTAAAATTTGCTTTAACTTTCCTCTAACTTAATTTTACGTTATTTTTCTCTAACTTCACCCATTTTGCTAATTTAAATGCTTTTATAAATAATTTAATATTGATTACATAACATTATCTATTTATTTAAATTGAGGTAAAATTTTGTTTAAAATTATGAATTTGTTATGATTCCAAAAGCGACCTTTATGACTTGACCTTGCCACGCTCGGATATCGTCACCAAGTTAAGTATGCGTTATCATGCAACACGACAATACAAATTCCTGCAGTGAATAAGTATATATTAAGCCGGCGAACCTTGGGCGAATGTGTTTTTCAAATGAAATATTTGGGGGGAGTATTTTACGACCATTATTTAATGTTTCCGTATTTAGGTAATATTCGTTTTTAAATTATGTGTTTAAGTTAAATGTTGTTTTGAGTTTTAAATTTTTGACCAAGGTAGGCATTATTAATATTATTTTAGCGTGTTTAAAATGTGATTTATATTAATTTTACATGTTTTTTATGTATACTCTCTTAAACCGATCATATTTTGCCATAGTTTGATTTATGTATAATCATCTAAGCCGTAGCACGTTTAGACCTCCTATACCTATCGGAAGCGACGTGCATCCAGCGTCTTCCGGCGAACTTTGTAAGGTCGTTTGTCCATATTGTAGGTGGACGTCCTATGCTGCGATTGCTAATCCGTGGTCTCCACTTTTGGCTGTATTGACGGCAGCAAATAGCACCGAAAGAAAAAACGGTGGGATATATCTGTGATTTTAGTTAGACTACTGATTTATGTATAAAGTTATTTCAATAATTTATGTATAAGATATATACAGAAGTAACTTTATATCTAATTCTTAAATCCGATTATCATTATTTTCTAATAAAATAGAACTTTGTGAATATTAAATTTTTATATAATATTTTTCTTTAATTTACTATGTTATATAGTTAATAGATAAATATTATGTTCTTTTCAAATAACTTTCAAATAAGCCTTTATACTAAATGAATTCTCAATTTGACTTATTTTTTTTATAATATAGTGAACAACTGAACAGGTATTCTTTATGGTAAGAGAGCCGTATTGGTTGTGTTACCGGAATTTTATGCCAATATATATTTTTATACATTTTTAGGGGCCACCGATTTCCTCACTCACTCAGCGAAACAAATTAGAAGCACCGTTTCAAGTACAACTACTATTTCAAGTTAAGTATTCTGTGAGTCCGTAGTATCACTTCGGACTAATCGGTCCAATTAGCACAGCTCTCAGCATGGCTCCCTCACAGGAGTGACACTATTAAGACACTCACTGAACATTTATTATTTATTTATTCAAATTCAAATTAAATATGTACGAAAATCGTAATAAAATAAAATCAATAATTAATATTAAAATATAATATAATAATTTTTTTAATACTACTGAAACAAAAGTACAGAAACACAAAGTTTTGTAGAAAGGTAAGTATTATTGGTAAAACTCAAGACCAAACAAATATTGTTTCCAAAAATGTTTTATTATGTTATAGGTATTAAATATGAGGTGGTGTAGGGATAAATTATGAGCTGTCGTCATGCTTTCAAGATTGATATAAGAGATTAGGGTATTTTTATATTTCTACCTTCAAAATTATATTGATTATTATACTGATGTTATATATTAATTTTATGTATTTAGATTATTTTAAGACACTCTATTTCGCCGGCCAGTATTTTTGATACGTTCCATTGGGTGTAAAGAGATTTTAGCTGTTACTAAATAAATGAAAATTTCGCTAAAAAATGACATATAGAAAATTATTTGTGATTTTAAACTTACAGTGTATGAATGTAAGAATTGTGATTAATGTTTAAGTTTTAAATACTAAACATAAAACTCTCGATGGCTTCTATCAAAAATGTCTGTTTTATATTAGTTTTCCTTAAACGTCACGTCACGCCAGTCAAGTATTCAATGTAATGGGTCGCATTCTCTGAAAATAGTAAGACGGAACTAAATATATAGGCCGGCAACGCACCCAGAAACCTGTAAGGGCTAGGGGTGCTCATGGGCGAAGGACCGCTAATCATTGTTTCAATAAAAAAATCAAATTACAAAAGATATAGGTACTAATTTTTACTATCATTATTTGACCTTTTTGGTTAAAATTTTGTCAAAATGCGCTCAAGTCAAACATAGTATATATTATTCCTACCAGTAAAATTTTGTAACAAGAAGTGACCAATATTAATTGATAAAGTATTCCATATGTTTTCTTTTTCGCTTTTTGTATTAAAAATATAGGTTTTATAATCATTTTAAAAAATTATTTTTTTAAAATGACTTGAATAAATTAATGTTGCAAACGCTTTTAATATAATAATTAATAACCAATGGTAACTTTTTAATCAGTTATATACTGTAGATAAAAGTATAATTAATATAATACCTGGTATAAATTTTTAGACTCGCGTTTCAGAATAATAAAATACGTTTGAAACTATGAATTTCTTAGTTTAAGAACAAGGGTATGAGATCCCATTGGAATTAGGAGTTGACCCATATCTCGGCCTGCTCTTGTTTGCATGAAGCAGTACTGCACTTTGCCTCTAATTTTTATTGCGTTTACTATTAATGTATAACATTGTGTGGTAAAATTTTCAAGTATCGTGAAATTTTCAAAAAGTTATAGCAAAGGGAACCGGGAAAGATTTCAACCGTAGAAGAGCCATGCTGAAGCATATGCGGACGCACTATCTAGGCCGGCTCGTCCGAAGTGATACTTTTACTGTGTTTCGTTGAGTGAGTGAGGATATCGGAGGCCCTTATAAATGTTACTTAAGTGACGTAAAAAGTCGGCAATACAACCAATGTGCGAACTGTAGCGCAGTTGTCCATGGATGGCGGTTTTCTCTTACCATATAGGAGACCCACCTGCTCCATTGTCCGCTATACTATATAAAAAAACAGAGACTGTGAAAATAGCAAAGTCCATCGTATTCATATGTACAATTTCAGGTTCATACCGTACTAGACATTAGTAAGATTTATGCTGGTTTGTGCCATGGTCAAGATTCACATTATTGAATATAGTACGATAAACAGAATCCTGTTTAAACGACTTTGTTGTAGTAGATTGCTGTTTTGCTGATTCATAACTTAAAACAAGCAAATGGTGTAGCTATAATAATATTATGTAAGAACTCGGAGTATTTCGCCTCGATGCGGGCAAGTTTACAATTTGTGCACATTTCGCGATTTACTTAATATTCAAAAGCGTGTTTTTCCTAATTAGATTTTACGGCGATATTTAAATTTTTAATTAACTTTTTATGCGCCAGGTGTATAGTATAAAAAGAATAAGTGAATTTTAATAGGGCACGATAATGCTAATTTTTAAGCAATAGTTTTTATTTAATACGCGTTAGATAAAATATTAACGCCTTTATATAACCTATTGTTATAATCATAACAACAATTCTGATACAATTCTGCATTTGCTTAATTAATGGTTCAGATTTGCGCGGAGATACAAAAGATTTTCCAGAACAAATATCGCGCATTCTTATACAAGTATCATGTGGGTGAAGTGAGAATAGGCATACGTAGCCTATAATTAATTACTCGTGAATCATTCCACCAAAGGCCCAATCTATGTAATCTAAAACCTTTACAATTTGTTTTCGCTACAGTAAAACCGAGAAACTTGTAAGATACAGCCGCGTTGATTGAAAGACGCGTGATTGACATAATTGAATGGCAACACAATAAATGTTTGGTTTACTAATTTATACATGATTTCACTACAAATATTTTTCGTCCTTTATGATAGCAATAAAATTTTAGAAACTGAACGTTAGTGTAAAATCTATTCATTGCACATTAAAATATATTTAGAATTTTCAAAGCGAGTTATTTCTTATAGTTTGCTGGAGAACTTCTGTTTTAAAATATAGGATTAAAAAGTGTCTGCTTCAGGTCTTTACTTTTGATTTCATCCCACTCAGATTGTAAAATAATTCGTTCTTTTATATTGTAGACAGTGGAAGCGCGTTTGAAATATGAATATTTATATAAAATTTCCCTAGTAAAGAATTTCCAAACGAAAACGAAGTGAAATCAATTTTTACACTTTAAATGAAAAAAGAGAATTTTGTAGGTATAAATATCAAATCTATATGATTGTTTTGTTGGTACCAATGATAAACACATAGAACAATATGGGTGGGAATTGATCGTGGGAATAATGTTCATAAATATATGAAATATATGACAGAAAATACGGGTAGACAAAATTATAAATTTCATGAATATGCTAAATTAAATAAAGATATAGATGTATGTGCTTCTTATTAATATGCATTAGGGTAGAGCAAATATCGTATGTTTTTTTTAAATTTTATAATGTTACAAATATTTTTTTATAGTATAGCGGACAACGGAGCAATTGGGTCCCTTTTATGGCTTACCGTGGCGTATTGTTCTCTTAAGAAAATCGCCGGTAATGGACAACCGCGCCACAGTCCGCGCATAGGTTGTGTTGCCGGTCTTTTATACCACTTAAGCGGCATTTTTAAGGGCCATCGATATCCTCACTTACTCAGTGAAACAAAGTACAAGTACCGTTTCACGTTGAGCATTCAGTGAGCCTGTAGTATCACTTCGGACAAGCCGGCCCATTTAGTGCGTACACATATGCTTCAGCATGGCTCTCCCACGGTCCACGGGTGTCAAGGCTTTCCAGAGACTGAATAAATTATAAATTAAATTATGATTTATAATTGTCCGGACCGGGATTCGAACCCGATACCTCTCGCTTCATGGTAGACTTATTAAATCACTTCGCTACGAGGTTCTCGAATTTAAATATCTTTGAACACTTTTAAATATTTTTGACCTTTAATCAAATTTTTTGATTATTGATGAAATATAAATTTATTGAATGATGTAATATTAGGATGGGAAATATTGTGATAAAGTATAAATGATCAAATTTTTATATATAAATAATTGATATATTTAAACTTATCTTTAAATTAAGGTAAAATAGAATTTATGTGAATGCAATAACTATAGAATTTAAAACTTTCTTTGAATGAACTTTTTTAAAAAATAAAATCAAATAAATAAAATCAATAAAAACCAAAAATAATTAAAATATTTCAGCAGCTTATATCTTGTGAAGGGTTAATGGAAAATCTATGAATTACTTTCATGTTATGTTAACGACATCTGTAGACAGTCTGACATAACAATTCAAATACATTTCTTTTTGAT
>DWCF01005232.1:0-14650 GCA_018230265.1 Delias oraia
CTAATGTTTGCTACTATTTTGTCAATAAATCCTAAGTACATAAGTTAAATTGGCTTTTATTTAATTCTCCTACTACCTACCTACTATTGTGTCTGGTAATGAAGTTTAAATAAATCAAATGTATTAAGGAAATTATATCTGAGTAACTACTTGTTCTTGGTTATTCAGATGTTGTAATTTAATTATTGAAGATTGATAAAAAATGACATTATTCTTGTTTCAACATTAACTGAAACAATATAATATATCTGTAATTGAATATTTTGGACAAGGTGGCAAGAATGCATCATCATTTATGGAGAGGTGCATAGCATTCATTGGTGACAATGCTGCAGAGTGTGTGAAGACCAATTCTTTCCTGAATCTACCAAAAGAAGCACTCATAAAACTAATATCTTCAGATTTTGTAAGTAATAAAACAAAAATGTCATTGGAAACTATGATTTAGACATCTTTTATAGTAGAACAACTACTTATTCAAGTTGCAGTATAACATTTTTTTAAAAATACTTAGATACAGATTAGATAATATTTTTTAATAGCTGTGTTTAGATGAAGAAGAAGTATGGCGTTGTGGTCTCGCTTGGGCAAAACAACGTGCAGGAGTGACACAACCAACAGCACACTGGACAGAGGAAGAACGGGCTAGAGTTTGCCACCACCTTGCACCATTGATGCACCATATACGTCTGTTGCTTATTGGTGAGATTTATCATATTTTAAAACTTATGATTAATAAGTTTTGCAATAATAAATTAAATACTTTTCTAAAAAAAGAGCTTTGGTTTACACTATCTTGTTAAAGCACTTTATTTTTCAATCAAAGCAATAAAATTTTAATACTTAATTCTAAATTCATATTTCTATTATTATATTATTTTTAAATACACATTTATAATTTTTTTAATTGTAGAATTTGAATAAATAGTGAAACTTCTAAATTCCTAATAGAACTGTGGCATACTTTAGATAGTGCAGTATTTGCTGAAGAAGTAGAACCAACTGGCGCTGTGCCAATGGAGCAATCTTTAGAGCGATATCGGCGAGCAGCTCTTCATGCAGCTCGCTCGGATCCTGACAAGCGCACTCAGCCTAGGTATCTTCCACCACATGTATTTATAACACAATAAATATAAATTACTCTTGGTATAGAACAAAATCTAAATATATACCTACCTACCTCTTGCTAAATATTGATCTATGAAGTTTTAACTAAAGCTGAAATAATTTTCTTGTTAGGCTTGCTGTTAATATGTTCGCTGGCTCTGTCATCTTACAACAAGATAAAAGTGGGTTTCAAAGCGTCATAAACAGCTGGTTAGTAAATTTATTTTTATTTATATAAAATTGAAACTAAACATGAAACTCTAAATGTATTTGAAAATTTAAAACATTGCAGGTGTGGAACACCAAAGCAATGTTGGCGATTGGTATTCCGAGCTTCAACACATGGATTCTCTGCACAATCCTTTCATTCACACTGTGATGGAATATCACCTGTCTTGCTACTTGTGCAGGTACAAAATATCTATTTAAAAAAACCAGAACTTTCAACACTTGTTAACATTTATTCTTTAGCATATTTAAAATTTAATTGTCAGATTATAACTTGTTTTATGTAAGTCTTGAAGTTCCAGACATACTTTGAAAATGAAGTTTTTAGTTGTATTTATGCTAGTTGAGTAATACATATGACATTTAAATCATATCTCGCTCTAGATCTTAAGATCTTATTCAGGAGAAATAAAAATATATTGGTTGGGTAGACCGCTTAACATCGAAAGTATTTTATTTATTTTAATCAAACTTAATAATAAACTAGGCACATAAATCAATGCCCAAGTAAATGTGCGTATTAAGTAATTAATAAAAAAAATTACATTCAGTTGCCTCGTGGGCCTGTGATAGGGGGCTGGTGCGATGCAGGGTGGGCAAGTGCTGCTGGGGATGGCGCAGGAGGTTATATTCCGGCAGAGAGAGGGATGCTTTTCGCACTTACAGACCCGCCTGCGCTTTACACGCTCACCAAGAAGGCTTTCGCCCTTTGCTACCATCCCGAGTATGTAAAACATGTCTTATAATGCAGACATATCATAATCTGAATTGGAAAATTCTATTATTTAATTGCTCAAAACAAATCGATAAAGCCTATTTTTACATAAATTAAAACCACGATGATAATAGGCTTTATAATATAACATAGATTACTTTAATTCTGTAATAAATTCGAATTATAAGTGAAACTATCAAAGTTAGATTTTATGAATAAGAGATTTTTATGTTCACAGTTGCGGACCAATTTTTGGCGCGGGAGCAGATTTGCTAATCTCCAACAATTGTAATACAAACTCTGAGAGCTACAGCAATCTTCATTCTTATGGTGACTCACTGTCTCCTGTCCCATTAGCATCAGAGTACAGCTTTACTGTGCGAGATTACGAAATATTTACTATCAAACATAACTGACTGAATCTTATATATAATAGAAATAAATTTCGCTAATTATACACGTTTTGTCATTTCTAAATATTCCATTCTTTAATCATCTGCATGCTATTAAAAAAAAAACGACCTACACATGATATAGGCAATGTATAATTCTCATAAAAATTGGATTATGACATGCATTTTATATCCATTAAAGTTTTATATTATATGATTCAAAATGCAAGTAGTGTGCAATTTGCCCACATTAAGGCAATTACTACTAATCCCATTTTTGTATCGAACTATAAGTATAGTTAAATATACTATATTGTAGTACCTACAAAGTACAAAATGTAAATACTCATTTTTTTAAGAATTGTTTGAAATATACGGTTACAATTATGTGACACAACTCAAGAAATAACTTAGTCCAAAAAGTCACTTTCGCGATATTCATGTTTTTATGATTTAAATCAGGGCTGAAATAACATGCGCCGGCAAATAAAAAAAACACATACTACATACCAGCTTCTTTTATTTGTCGAATGAAAAATGATTTTTTCGCAGGTTTTAGTACAACACTTACTAAAATTGAGAATAATGTTATTAAGATTCTTCTGGAGAATCAATGTTCTCAATTGAGGGGTCGCTATTATCATGTACTTATTAGCTTTAGCAAGCGCCTTATGTCGTTCACTTTGGCAGCTTTTATAGTCAAGGGTACGTTTCAGCATTTAACGGGCGCCTCATTAATAAGTCTACTGAAACCAATTTTATATAATGAAAACTGGTTGAAATCTTGGCCTTTCATTGAAATAGCAAACTCTGGTTTACCAATTTTATTGAAAATCACACTTTATATTCACTTACATATTCCGGGAAATTCCTTTTAATCCTTTCATCATATAGACTTTTACAAGTCTTTTACATTCAATATAATATCTTCAGTATCATTATCCTTCATCAAACTCTTGTCTAAAAATATAATGACAAATTTGTTTGTATTCTTGCTTTCATTTATGAGTTTAACGTAAAATTCGGGTGGATTAATATTCTCATGCTTTTTTTCTTTCTTTCTATTAGCGCGAAGTCACGATCTATAGGCATCATGGAATGTCTCGGATATGACAGTTATTTTCTCAAATAAACCTTTTGCATACAGTTGGTCAAAGAAATTGAACATATAATAAGTACCTGTTCTTATTTTTACTATAACAGTTATCACAGAAAAGCTCTAACTGCTGTTGATTTAGAGTTTTTTGTTTTGTGATGTAATATTCCAAAGCAATTATGACCTCATTGGGCCCTTTGCGTGCATAATTTAAACAAATACATTGTTGCCGTATTTTGGTTTAAATTGTGTACTCCAAAATTATACAGCCACAATTACTGTCTTAAATAGTATTCGTCAGTTATTAATAATAAATAAATTTTTATGGAAGTCCAAACATAGTGATAATTTATTTGTCTGTCTCTTCTTTACAGTGTTACTAAGTGATTTTAGATTTCTGTTTTTCTTAGGTGCCACTCGTGATCATTTTTAAATTAATATTCTTTTTTGTATCTTTCTCTAGACTAGCAGAGGAGAGAGAACTTTAAACTTCTCACACATTTTTTAAATCTATAGCAGACAACGGAGCAGGTGGGTCTCCTATATGGTAAGAGAACACCGCCGCCCATGAACAACCGCGCCAAAGTGCACGCATTGGTTGTATTGTCGGCTTGTCGTATGTATATTTTTTCTGGGCTGTCCAAAAGATATATTGAAAAACCGTGATTGAATATACAACGAAATTTTTCGTATTGCACAATTAATACAGGATTATCAATGCTGAACTTCCGATGTAGTTCGGCTATGCTTAAGTGGAATATGCTATGTTTACTAGATGTACTGCAGTAATGCGATTGTCGAGCTGGTAAGCTTTCAATAAACTTTCTTCGCAAATTCTACATTAAATTTTGAAACAATTTGGTGGCCTCTACCATCGCTAATATCTTTTTCTTGATCATCATTCAATTATTACTTTAAAAGTTTTTCTTGTGCGTTGTGGTTTCAACCACAGGTTTATGTTTTTGACATTAGCTGTGCACTCACTTGACCAGGTATCGAATATTATGTGTTATCTGTGCATGTGTCTTTTACATACATTTACGCGCGATGCGACGCGATCAATAGTGTGTAGGATTGTATAAAATATTGATCAATCCAAATTGTTTAAGGTTAATTTATTTTTCCTAAAATTTGTATTTTGTATTGACATTTTTTAGTCTACAACTAGGTCAGTGAAAATTTAGTTTTGTTTTGCATTACAAGTGTAAAATTAAAATGCATCTTCAAGGAGGCAAGCGCATCCGAATGGATGATCCTCCTCCAGAGTATGTAAATCCGATGACTCCAGCAACACCGATGACAGATTATGGTGGACAATCAATTCATGAACCAGATCCGTCTAATATAAACTATTCTAGTTTTAATGCTGGAGGACACATTAACTCGACAACTGTTGAAGCTCCTAGAGAAGAACCAGAAGATCATGAAGATGAACTGCGTTCTCCTTCACCTGCAATTACAAAACGTATTACAAGGAGCAGAGGTCGCGGTGGAGATGGGGGCTATGTTGGGCGTTTAGCAGAATCGCCGCCACCGCCACCAGTCCGATCTAGGCGTGGCCGCGGCGGCCGTGGCAGAGGCAGAGGAAGGGGTGGAGCGCCTCCACCACCAGCTTATTCTCCCCCTCCAGTACTTCTGCCTGGTGATGATGAAAATAGTCTGTATAATTTATTGCGATTCAACAAGACTGCAATTAATGTAAGTTTAAGATTCATTTTGTATTTGTGGTGCATCTATTAACTATTTTATTTGATTATTATTTTGTTCAACAGCAAGTTGTCGATATGTGGATTGAAGAATATAAGAGTAATAAAGAAAGTGCTTTGGTACAATTAATGCAGTTCTTTATAAATTCCTCTGGATGTCGTGGAAAAGTTACACCAGATATGGCACAAATGGACCATACTCTTATCATCAAGAAAATGACCCAGGAGTTTGATGAGGTTATATTTATTATTACAATAATAACTAACTTGCCAAAGTTTGTGCCTACTAAGGTTGTGAAAGTACTATTAATTGAATTTGCTTATGAAGATTTTGATTTAAATAATGCTTTTCAGACGTTATGAATTGAATTGCATATTAATGAATATTAAAACATTAAATTTTGACAGATTTAAAATCAAGTATAGAAGATCTTTGTAATAGTGTATAAACTTTGATATACCCGTTGATACTGTTTGTCCTTACTAAATTTCTAATATTAATGCATTTGTCTAGGAAAGTGGCGAATATCCCTTAATAATGTCAGGACAAACATGGAAAAAGTTTAGGGCCAACTTTTGTGAATTTATCCAGACTTTAGTAAAAATGTGCCAGTACAGCATCATCTATGATCAATACCTAATGGACAATATCATCTCATTGCTTACTGGACTGTCGGACTCCCAAGTTAGAGCATTCAGACACTCTGCAACATTAGCTGGTGAGATTTTAAAATAAAAAACATATGGTGGTCACATTATTTAAAATTTTCTTTTACTCCTATATGCCAATTGTGTGCAAAAATACTTGTATTAATTTACTGAAATAGTATTTGTTTTTAAACTGAATTTCATAAATCTATAACTGACAATTATTATATTCATAAAAGAGTTGATATGAAATTCTAGTGATGAAGCTAATGACTGCACTGGTGGATGTCGCATTACTGACTAGTGTTAATTGTGATAATTGTCTTCGGCAATATGAGGCAGAACGACTTAAAGCACGTGATAAGAGAGCCTCTGACCGTCTTGAAGTGCTGGTAGCCAAACGGCAGGAGCTGGAAGAAAATATGGAGGAGATCAAAAACATGCTCTCATATATGTTCAAATCTGTCTTTGTACATCGATACAGGTTTGTATTAGGCAATATTTTTATATTCTTGATATAAATTATTAAAATATGCCAACTTTAATTGGGATCAAAGGGCCATAATATAGAGTTGCAGTTAGGTTTAACAATTTGAGTATCACCAGAAATTGCATACTGCAATATGTCAAAGTCCCTGTGTTACTAGTATATAAAAATTGAAAATAAGGTTTAAGTGAGAATCTGTTTCAGAGATACATTGCCAGACATTAGAGCCATTACAATGTCAGAGATTGGAATTTGGATGGAAAAGTTTCCAGCTCATTTTCTTGATGATCTTTATTTAAAATATATTGGATGGACCCTTCATGATAAAGTGAGTGATTGGATTTTTCTAAATAAAAAAACTTCAATTCTTTATCTGCACCTGAAATCCTATTTAACATTATAAATTATGGTACATACAATATGGACAATATAATAGAATACAATATACATAAATTAGCGCGTAAAATAGGCGCAGCTTAGGATGGATGGCACCCACAAGGTGCATAGATGACCTTATAAAGGTCGCTAGAAGACGCTAGATGCAGGTCGCCTCCGACAGATATGCATGGAGATCTGTAGGGGAGGTCTCTCCAGTAGTGGATGTCCTATGGCTGAAATAATGATGATGATGATGGACATAAAAAAATCAACATAGCAATTGTAACAAACGAAAAAATCATAAATGAAATAACCTATATAAAAAAAATCAATTAAAATTTTATTTTTAATATGCATAATAATAGGTAGTGTCAGTGATGTTGTATGAGGTGATCTCTGGATATACTGAATTGATCTTGAAATTCTTTCAGCAATTGCCTCAATTGCCATCGTAGCTCAATCGTTTTAAGTGTAATACCTATTGTTATCAGCCATATGGCTTTCAGAGCCACGTTGCGTTGCCGGCCTTAGAAGAATACCTACGCTTTTTTTCTTGAAGAGCCCCACGTCGTATTGGTTTGGAAAAACCGCTGCTGGTAGCTGATAACTTTATTATATTTATTAATTTAATTTTATTATATTAATTGATAAAGCAAAACTATGTATACTGGGTTATTTTTTGTGTGGCGAGTCAGTCTTCATCAAAAATGATAAATACATTCCCTATATATATTTTCTTGCAGGTGGGGGAGGTACGTCTACGATGTCTACAGGCACTGCATCCGCTATATGAGTGTGAAGAATTGAAAAGCAAACTGGAACTGTTCACCAGTAAGTTCAAGGACCGTATCGTGTCGATGACGCTCGACAAAGAAACTGAAGTCGCCGTACACGCTGTGAAACTCGTCATCGCGATTCTCAAGTAAGTCGTTTTTATTTGCATTTATAAAATACTATAGGGCATTTTGTACCGCGCACCACCACTCCGTGGTATCAGCTACCAGCGGGGGTATTTGCAAACCAATACGACTTGGGGAACTTCAAGAAAATAGCCTACATATTCCTTAAAGGCTGGCAACGCATACTTGGCTCAGAAAGGGCTAGGTGTGTCCACGGACGAACGACCGCTTACCCTAGGCGAACCTCCTGCTCATTGCCGCCGTTTCTATAAAAAATATAAATAAAGCATTACAACATATGTAAGTAAAAGTCTATAAATAAGTAATACTAAGATTTAAACATGCATTCAAATGTATGAGATCAGCTCAAGTTAAATGATAAGATATGAAATAATAAATTACATCATTAATATAAATTTACCATATTTATGTTCGTTACAGAATGCACCCCGACGTGCTAACGGATAAAGACTGTGAAAATGTCTACGAGTTGGTGTATTCTTCATGGCGTGCTGTCGCAGCGGCTGCTGGCGAGTTCCTGAAATGGCGTCTGTTCCGTGATGACTCGCCGCCGGTTATGGTGCGTTCGCGCCGCGGGAAAGAGCGCCTACCTAACACCACCCTCCTACGGGACCTTGTTCAGTTCTTCATTGAATCAGAGTTACATGAGCACGGCGCTTATCTGGTTGACTCGCTCATCGAGTCCAACCCCATGATGAAGGACTGGGAGTGTATGACGGACCTGCTGCTAGAAGAAGCCGGGGCCGGTGAGGAGGCGTTGGATAACCGTCAGGAGTCGTCACTAATTGAGCTTATGGTGTGCTGCGTAAGGCAAGCCAGCACTGGAGAACCGCCGGTGGGGCGCGCGCCCGCCCGCAAGCACCACCACACGCAGCCCAAAGACGCCAAAGTATGTATTGCTTTTCAAGTACGCTCTGAATAAAACACTCAAAAATACCTTTTGACCCTTTAAAATCTAGTCTTGTACGCCGCAATTACAACATCAGTGCACTAGATCACATCAACACAAAGCTAGCTTAGGGCTGTTATTGCTTTCTCAGCAGTTTATATATATATATATTAACAGTGGCAAACGAGCAGGAGCCTCACCTAAGCGGTTTTCCGCCCATGGACACCCCTAGCCCTTGCAGAGCCGCGGGTGCGTTGCTGGAAAATTACAACAAAGTTTTATTCACAATAAATCTCTCGAATGTCGGGGGAAATGCAAAAAAATCAAGTTAATGAGTTTTCGAGTTAACAAGAATTTAGAGATTATTATGTTCGAGTTACAAAGTCTAGGAGTTACCGCGTATTTAAAGGGTTAGCGGAAGGGAATAGCATTCTTCCACTTAATGAGGTTCGAATTAACAAGATTCGAATTATCGAAATTCCACTGTATTACATTAATTATTTACAGTTAGTAGCTGAGGAGCGGTCTAAAATGACCGCGCATTTCATGGTGACAATGCCCGCCTTGCTGGACAAGTTCAGCGCGGATCCCGAGAAGTTGACGAATCTGTTGGCAATTCCGCAGTACTTTGACTTGGAGTTATACACTACACAGCGGCAAGAAGGCAACTTGGTGTTGTTGCTGAACAAAATTCGGGATATCGTCGACTCGCATACGGAGGCGGAGGTCATTGAGACGTGTGGGAAGACGCTAGAAGTGCTTTGCAGCGAACAGTGCGCGGTCTACTCCCGCTGCAATGTGGCCCGGGCAACTGTCACCGACCGCTGCGTTAACCGCTACAGAGAGGCCATTGACGACTACCGCAGCCTGTTGGAGGGCGGCGAGACGCCTGACGCGGATGAGACCTTCAACGTGGTCAACTCTCTTCGCAAAGTGTCCATTATGTACATGTGCCACAACCTCAACGACACCAACATATGGGACTCGCTCTTTGAAGATCTGCCCAAGTGCCTCAAGAGCAACGAGTCGCAGATGCCTTCCGAGGTACCCCTTTTTATATAGTATAGCGGACAACGGAGCAGGTGGGTCTCCTATATGGTATGGGGATAACACCGACGCCATGGACAACCGCACCACCATTTTTAAGAGCCTCCGATGCCCTCACTCACTCAGCGAAACACAGGACAGTGTACAGCGTAAACACAGTACAGCGGTTCATCCGAAGTGATACCACGGGCTAACAGAATACTCAACGTGAAATGGTAGCTGTGCTTGAAGCAGAGCTTCTACCGTGTTTCGTTGAGTGATTGAAGATATCAGAGGCCCTTAAAAATGCCCCTTAAATGGCGTAAAAATCCGGCAACACTACGAATGCGCGCACTATGGCGCGGTTATCCATGGGCGTCGGTGTTATCTTCCCATATAGAAGACCCTGCTCCACTGTCTGCCATATCATTAAAAGTAAAAATAATGTAGGTTATGATAGGTTTCTATAAAGTTTTACTTTTGTTGACACATGGGTTCAACAATTTTTGTCATGGGTCAATGTGAAATGGCCAATTAATTCCAGGCGCTTGTCTTCGTGTTGCGGTCATGTTTCTACTCGTTGCTATGGGCGTTACATGAGGCGGAGGAGAGAGGTGCCACTGACGAAGTCGCGGCTGTGTTGAGAGAGAGATTGCGGGCATACGGGCACCATTGCAAACTCATTGTCGCTGAAGGACTCACGCTCGAACTACGAGAGGAGGTATCTACTGCCTATATTAGTAAACATTCCTCTTTTTTTATATAATATAACGGACAACGGAGCAGGTAAGAGAACACCGCCGCCCATGAACAACCGCGCCACAATCCGCGCATTGGTTGTGTGACCGGCCTTTTTACATCCCTTAAGCGGCACTTTTAAGGACCTCCGATATCCGATCACGATTCCGTATCACTTCCGACGAGCCGGCCTAATTTGTGCAAAAACTTATGTTTCAGCGTAGCTCGCCCACGATCAGTCATTTTCCTTTCATGACAATCAGTATATTGTAAAGTGTTTTATTGGGTATCAGGCATATGTGAGCCTGTGCGACCTGTTGATCTTCTTCGCGGAGCAAATAGCGACAGGCGACGCAACGCTGCGGCCGCTGGTTCTGGAGGCTGACCCGCAACTGTGCGACCTACTCAACGCCGCCGTGCAGGAGTTTGTGTTCTCCCATCAAAATTACGGTAAATACCAGCTCCGGCTCGCGTTGGCATGGACATAGTTCAAAAATTCATATAACTTTAGATGATCTAAAATGCCTCAATAAGCATACAGATGGTAGTATAATATTTGGTTCCCGAAATGGACCGTTAAAATATTCTTGTATGCAAATTCTGAGATTTTTTGTGAGAATTCAGTTTCACTTGCGTAGGAGTAGGATTCTTCTCATTAGGTGTATGTAAAATCTCTTTAGGGCCTAAGCCCTAACACTTGTGTTAGAGGTATAATAATATAAAAAACTTCTATGAATAAAGTAAGGGTTATTGTGACGTTTTGAATGTGTATTTATAAATATTTGTGATAGAACTTTATTCACATTATAAATGATTTTACCAATGTTTCCATAAAATCTTGAGGTGAGATAGATTGTTCTAACAATCTTATAATATTACCAGGATTTATATATTGTTGTAAGGGTTGGAGATTTTATTAGACGTTATTTAAAGAAGTAAATGGTATTTTAAGTTATCCACCTCGCAGTTACAATGCATCCAAATGCAGTTCAATCAGGAAAAAAACTTTTTTATAAATCCGCTTCGAGCTGTCTTCCACTAAAAGCATAGTGATTATAAAATAGTTATATTTAGTTCTTATGAGGATGATTGTATAAATTGTAACCGTTTACAAAAACAATTATGAACTACATATATTTAGTTTGCGAAGGTGTAGACTCGAATGATCTTACTTTACAATCGATTTTTTTAAACTTATTTAAAGTTGGCTATTAAGGTCCCTGTGAAGCGAAAGAGCTTTTAAGATTATGTAGATATTCCATATAAAGGTTTCGGTAGGTACAATGTTATTATATATCTAAGTGTGCAGGTAACTGGTGTTGAGAAAAAATATGCATTATTATCGTAACATGCATAGGATTAAGTTTGTTGTAAAAATGGGGCAAGTAATCGGACAATAAAACCGCCGCTATACTTTTTTACATACAAAGTGGATAAGGCATTTTGTATATAGATGTTGTCTATGTAACAACATTTTCTTATCATTTCCGTTCAATTTGAAGTACGTAATAAATAATGCGTCACCAATAAATATAGACTGTATGTAGAAATTGAAACACAATCTCAAAAAGCATTTATTATATAAGGGGCAATTTTGCAAGTAAATTTACAATAGTAAAGCTACCATTGGTACGGAAGATGATTGGTTCCTCTACGAGAAGAAATTATTAGGGGTATAATTATTTTTAAGGCCAAATTTACAATAATATTTATGTTTGCTAGTTTAAAAGATACCAGTCGGCTTGTGCAGAAGTTTCCGTGCATCGTTGTCGTCTATGTATTGGTTTAGGTTATAATAGCTTTCTTTGTTAAAGATTCTTGAATTTACTTCCTGTATGTAAGCTCCGTTATCTCCTTGGGAATTTTATTACATATGAGCAAAACAGTTTCCCACGAAAGTCTTTTAAAATAAATAAACTTCTGTACCGCTAGCGCGATTTTATAGCAATTTCGAAGTAAAGCTGGTACATTCAGTGGGGCAGGTAGTTGAGAATATTATGTCGTGTATAGAATGGAGGTCGGCTAGAATTGAACGGCGGTCCTTATCCCCTCTGTATAAGTGGTAGTTGGTGTTGTCCGTGCGGGCGGGCAGCGGGTAGGGCGGTCGCGGCGGGCATAACTCGGCTGTGTCTGTTTGCATGTCCCGCGGATGCGGCGCGTCGTGTCTTCGGCGCCGGTAAGCCACTCCCGCTCACTCGACGCATTTTGCCTTAGTAATGCCGCCGCCCGCCGCACCGCAGCCGCTCTCCCGGGGAGGTGGCAACCGCGAATAATGCATATTTTTCTCTCCATCACGCCTCGAACCTAACATTACTAAGGGAAAATGGTCGCGCTTAGCACTCGATGCGGTACCGACGGCGATGTAACGTTGCGAGTCTGCTTGCGACTTGCGATTCTAGTTTTAGAGACCGTCCATTAATCACGTGAGGCTTGAAAGTCAAAAATCACGAAATATTACCAGTGGGAGGGAGGGAGTTTACTAAGATATCACGTGTCAAACACTAGTTTTATATAGGTATTCCATATTAATTAATAAAACTTCGTGATTTGCATATGCGGCACTTTTAAACGAAAGAATTACACTTTATACCTGGATATGAAGATAATATTCAGATTTTAAGATTCTTAGTAGGTACTAAAAATTGACGAGGCAATCTTAAATCTACATATCACCAAACACAACACAACATATCAGCAAAGGGAAAGACGGGCCAAAAATCCCAAATAAAAGATCACGTAATTAATGGACGGCCCTTATACATTTCTTGCATTTACATTACTTTCTAATCTTGTGCAGATTCCATTGACAAATTTGGTGTAGGTTTTTAACAAATTCATTTCAATTTTTAGTCTCATGCCATAAAAGTATAAATTTACTGAACTCACAGATCTAATGTCTTTAGTACCGATATAATAATGAATTGAAATTGAATATATGACAACTTAGCCTATCGTTGCCGGTATCGCCTCGGGTTTTACTGCATTTATTAGCATGCCCCTGGAGCATGTATCGTGCGGTTTTAATCATTTTTATTTGCGTTTAATTTTCTTTGACATTACACTACACGGGTGTTGGTCGCTAATGTTTTTATTTGCACTAAAACATGCCGATTGATGCTTAACTGTACATTATTACTAAGAACTAATTACCATGAACTATTCTTGATAGTTGTAGAGTAGATATATTATTGACGCATGAATCATGCTGTGAAAATGTTCTCTGAATCATCGCAGATCAATTTAAATCTAAAAACAATAATATTTACTAATTATTTAATTACAGGCGATGTTTCAGCGAACAAGTGATGCATTCTCAGTAATTTCGTAGTCAGTGAATTACGACGAACTGGTTTTTGTAATAGGCTATCTTACGCTTGCGCGCTATAGCAGTTGAATCAATGAAGCAAGCATGCCGTTTAGGTTGCAGTAATTTATAATCACGTTTATTTACTTTCGTATTAATCCATATTTCAACTATTGGGATAACATATATATATATATAATTACTAGTAACTAGCCTCGTAGCTAAGTGGTTTAATATGTCTACCATGAAGCGAGAGGTTCATGGGTTCGAATCCCGGTCCGGACAATTATAAATTATAATTTAATTTGTAATTTATTGGGTCTCTGGAAGGGCTTGGCAGTGGCCGGGCGAGTGTCTTTATACTGTCAAACCCGTGGGAGAGCTATGCTGAAGCATATGCTGACGCACTGATTGGGCCAGCTCGTCCGAAGTGATACCACGAGCTTACAGAATACGCAGCGCGAAACGGTACTTATACTGTTGTCCGCTATAAAATAAAAAAAAATAGAATTTGAGTTAGAATAGATTGAAATAATTTATTGCTTCGCATTGTAAATTCGAAACCAGTTCGTCGTTGAGTGGCCATAGACTGAGCCGTGTCGTATTACAGACGGTCAAGACGAGAGACGCATTGAGGAACTGCACAAGCGCCGGAACTTCCTTGCCGGCTATTGCAAGCTCATCATATACAACGTGGCGCCCATACGTCGCGCCGTCGACGTTTTCAAACACTACATCAAGGTACATAGTCATTTGTGCGTGTAATTTGTCTTTGAGAGTCGACATGA
Source organism: Delias oraia (assembly GCA_018230265.1). Taxonomy (NCBI): domain Eukaryota; kingdom Metazoa; phylum Arthropoda; class Insecta; order Lepidoptera; family Pieridae; genus Delias; species Delias oraia. Next base: position 14,423 of record DWCF01005232.1, read on the forward strand.
TGCATATAGGCGGTATATATGCACTGAGAACAAATACTTCACACGCTTTCAAAATATGATAAATGCATGCCTAACGTAGTTCTATTTGTTGAAACTCCATCATCATCATCAGCCCATTCAAGTCCACTGCTGGACATAGGCCTCCCTCATTAGACGCCCACCTGCTGCGATCTTGAGCGATGTGGATCCAGCGGTTGCCCGCGACCTTTGTTAGATCGTCTTTCCATC
>DWCF01005233.1:0-14647 GCA_018230265.1 Delias oraia
TCATCAAAATCGGTCAAGCCGTTTCGGAGGAGTATGGCAACGAAAACTGTGACACGAGAATTTTATATATTATAGATTAGCCAGCGATGAATAATATTTGTAATTTTCAAAAGAGACGCATTTTTGTTATAGAAGTAAATGATAGATGTTGTAGTCAAAATAAGAAAAATTCAATGAGATTGGCAGAATACATTTTTTGGCTTGACTATGAAAACTGCTACTGCATAATATGTTTATAGGAATTATGTTTCTTATATAAAACAAATAATAATTATAACTAAAGCATTTCTAACTCCTTATAGTATTGATATTAAGAATAACATCTTACTTAGAATTAAAAATTTTAATATTCTTTATTTTTGATTTTTAAATTTTATTACCATGAAACTAATAAATGCAATATTATAAAAAGTAAAATACATTGAAAAATATATAAGTTAATTTATTGTCAATACAATAATTTTTATATAATAATCATTATATAACTGCAAATACTTATTGTATTATAATTTTAATGAAATACTGTACATTATAATCATCTGTTAAAACTTAAAGCATTTCCACCTCTACACACTTATTACCAAATTCTTAATTATCTTCTACTTGACAATGATACCTATCAGAATTTATTCCATTAATTTCTTGCGGTTAGTCTTATAGGACAAATAGGTATTCCAGAATAAAGCTACACCTTGTACAAGCAGCACTTGATACTGCAGTGGAATATAATAAAAATTCACTATTTGAACCCAAGGCCAAACATAATAATTAGTTTTCAATATATCAAAATAATTTGTTTGAATATCATCTGTTATGCCCTCCCATGATTTTCCTTGCATTGCACCTAATGCCACCAATAAAAAGAAAAGAAAGGTAGGAGCAAATACTGCTTGGTCGATAAATACTTTTTTAAGAGCAACTGTTTTACCACTAGAGCCTATGTGTTTGTTCAACAATCCATACCAAATTCTCAAGGCGGGGCCCTGAAATAAGATATATTAAAATGTGAGTTTGATTAAACAAAGAATTAAGACCAACGTAAATATATAGTTTTCTTACACCAAAACAAAAGCCTATTGAAGAAAATTTCATAGTTCTTGCATAATCAGCATCTCTGAAAGCTTTCTTTTCAATAAGAGTCTGTGATATAAGATCTCCAGCTCCCATTAAAGTGCCTGTTTGAATTGCTTGTACTAAATAAGGCCTCCGATTTAAAATCCGTTGATAAATTTGAAATATTTCACGTGCTTTCATTATAGTAACATGCATAGCTGTTGTTTCTTTTATGTGGAGTCTACCTAATTACTTTTTGTCGTACTCATTTATTGTGCCAGAAATAAAATGTGCTGTCGACCTGACTTAATTTCAGCTTTTCTTTCTATATTATTAACATTTTTCTTCATTTCATATTTCCTGACAGCGATTGACAAGCACCGTATCGTTATTTATTAATTCTACGACTACAATTTTTTAAATTTTGATGTGGCTTGGCTACAAAATTTATTTCTATTTAAATTTCTACGTGCAACTTAAATCTTTTCTTCTGGTTTTAATATAAACTTAACTAAGTTCCTTAAAAATACCAGAAATTCCTAGGACTACGACTCTACGCATTTACAGTGTAGCCAACCTTAAAACTAAAAATCAGCAAGAATCAGGCGAATTGAGAACGAGCTGGGCCGTTTTCGAGTTCATCGTTCGGGATGTCAAGTGCGAACGTAAAATACCTTACAGCTAGCACTTACTTTCTTATAGTGTGAGCGCGAAGGGGTCCATTTATGTTCGTCAAAAAACCGACAATTGGTGGAACGCAGCGGAGCATAAGAGAAACGTTCGGAGCGCGCTCGTTCGAGGCTAGTAAATCGGTCCACGCTAGACGAACTCTCGAATGTTAAACCTGGCATTAATTTATTTCATCATTCACTATCTGAGTTTCCAAACTGTCGTTAATCAGATAATAATAATTTACTAAGGAATTGTGTTTTTTAGTCAGTCTCATCAACATCTTGGATATTTCGCAGTCTATGGTATGTCAGTAATACTAATCTGTGCCTTACACAATTGACAAAACTTAATCGAGAATGCTGAATGAAGAATTATTAAGAAAGTGATTATGGAAATGAAATTGTGAATGTTAAACGAAAAAATACGGCTACTTATTGTGGATCACTAATTAATTAAAATCACAAATTTGTTTATACCTTAGCAAAAGTAATAATGGATAAAAGAAAGCTATCCACTGCAGGAGACAGCCTGTATCTAATTTTGCAAGTGCCGAAAACCGCAACAGCAGATGATGTAAAGAAAAGTTATCGAAAATTGGCATTAAAATTTCACCCTGACAAAAATCCTAACAATCCTGAAGCATCTGAAAAGTTTAAAGAAGTGAATCGTGCCCATACTATCCTTAGTGACGCTACTAAAAGAAATATTTACGACAATTATGGCTCTCTCGGTTTATACATTGCCGAGCAATTTGGGGAGGAAAATGTCAACGCCTATTTTGTTGTCACAAGTACATGGTGCAAAGCATTATGTGTTGTGTGCGGTATATTAACCGGTTGTTACTTTTGTTGCTGCCTGTGCTGCTGCTGTAACTGCTGCTGTGGCAAATGCAAACCTCGTCCACCAGAAGACTCTGGCGACTACCATACTCTGGAGCGTGATGATTCAGATGGAGTGCAGCCAGTAACATCTCAACCAGGTGGCGAAGGTCGCCCCACAGGTGACAAGGCACCACCCATAGTGCTGCCTGCTCCATCAACTCCAGGATTATCCGAAAACACTGGTCTTAATACAGGTGGGGTCAATTACGGCATTTCAAATTAATTTTTATTGTTACTATGATAACACATTGCTCATGATTAATGAGTCATTTGACGACTGTTCTTAGCATATTTTCTGCTTTACCATTTGCTTTATTAATGTAAGTAGTATATTATTTTATCAACAATTGAAAAAAATACTGTATCTTATGTTAATTATATTAGTATTAAACAGGTATATTACCTGATGAGTTATTTTATGTCATAAAATGCCTATTGCATATTCATATTAATTAAAGTTAAAATAATTTGGATATATAACATAAAGCTCTGTGTATACACATTAACTTTATGCTATTACTAGTTTTGAGATTTTGCTTGTAAGAATATAAATTCTTTATTGCAAATTGAATCTTTCATTGTTTGTTTCACATTGATCGCAGTTTAAAATTATTGTCATGTCACATTCATTAATTATATAATTTGCAAGATAAGAAAATTAAAATTTAATCCAAAAAATTGGTTCAAGAACTTAGTATATAGTATATTTTCCTGATTAAAAATACTTATAATCAGATAAGACAATTGTCGTAGCTATGATAATTCTTCCAAGTTTATTATATAATAAGAAAGTAACTGCATATTATTAATTAATGGCCTTTTGTAAACTTCATAAAATAATATCACATTATGTAAACTTTAAGATAAAAAAATCAGTAAATTTTATATTCATTTAAAGTTTTTTTTAATGCAGAAGTTGTTAAATTATCTGAAATTGTTTGAAAAAATAGGCGATCTAAGTGAGCAGTATCTTTATATATATTATGCAATTATTGTACATGTACTACAGATAATATGCAAAATTAAATTTAAATTTTATTGATATTTATATTTCTGTGACAACTGACTTCATCGTCAACGAAAAACTTATGATATATTATTAAGATTGTATAAAGTAATTATTGTACTTCTTAGAAAAGCCATAGTATGATTTTGTTGCATGTTTTAATATGAATAAATTAAGCTAGTTATTTGTTTGGTGGTAGATAGAATTAGCTATTATATGAGTTTCAATAACAATTTCTGATTAACAAAGAGAGAGAAATGAGTTTTAGAAATATACTGCATTCAACTCACCTAAAGTAATAATAATATCATATAGATGCAGCAGAGATCATTAAACAATAATGTAAGCATTTTTGTTAGTTTAAAGTATATTTATGACATAAAATTTTCAGCTATAACTAAATAAACTCACATAAATACACATTAATTACTATTTAAGATATAGACAATGTTACAAACTTCTTAGAGTTTGTTATTATTAAATGGAATGTTGCTAGCTAGGAAATATTACTTTAACAAATAGTAATTTTGGCTAGCCTCAAAAAAAATTCAACAAAATGTAATTTGTAACAAACTCAAATTTTGATTGTGTTACAAGGTACAAAACATATATTATGTATGGTTGAACTACTACATGATATTTCATTTAACTATCAGCAGCCTATTGCTAAATATGGTTTTAAAGTGGTAATTGCAGCAGAGGTTTTGTTATTTTTTGCTAAATAAATCATTTGTTGAAAAGTCATTATAGAACATTTTTTATTATGCAATTGGCAGCTGATACTTCAACTAGTCAATAAGGTATATAGTGGAAAGTGTCATAATATAATACATATAATTATTATTATTCTGTAACTACACTGGGAAACCTTCAATTTAATAAATATCTGCAAAATAAAAACCTCTAGTATTCTTATTATTATTTTCTTTTTTGCCTAAGCATCTTAAAAATATATTACAAGTAGTAATGGTTATTTCTTGGTTACAGGAAGCAGTATTCCAAAATACACTTGAAGTGTCATCTAGCTTAAAGTTTAATGTAAGAGAAAAGAGGAACTGACTACTTTTTACCACCTTCATTCAAATTACGTAAGCCTTGTTTTTTATGTTGATATATTTGGTATTTAATTTTTTCATTTTTAATGCTTTCTTGTTTTCTATCGCAATCCTGTGATAGTATATTAATTTTTGTATGAATACAAATCTAAACTCTGTGTATCTGTAGTCATGGGACAAAGCAGCTTGTGTTATAATAAACTTGTGTGGGGTAACTGGCCAGTTAAAGATAACATTTTTTTGCACGTAACTAAGCACTAGAAATGGTAAGAGAACAAGTTTTTACATCCGGGGTTTGTAGTTACGAAAAAGTTATTAAAACGCGCATTAACTAGTTTATTATAAAATAAAGTTGTTTATCATTCCAAAATAACAGTTACTGACATAACTTTTTATTTAATTTTGCCAGTATTACATCTTTAAATCCTAAATATAACGAGCGTAGTATGAATAGGTCTCTACTAATATTTAAAGTACTAAACTTATTAAGTTTACGTTATACTACGATATATAACTGTTGCTTATTAGCAATTATTAAAATGAAAAATAGATATTAGCAATTCAAAAATTTTAATTATTTACGATTAATGTTTCTCGTTAACACCCGCTTAATGGCAAATATTTAAAACGTGTTTTAAATATATTATATATAAACAAGTTTGCCTTCATGATAAGCTGAGTGGAAGTAATATAATAATTATTAGATTTAGATTTCAAATAAATTAATTGAGTAAATGTTTGCTTCATGGAATTCCTATTATTATCTATATTTAAAGAAGGAATAAATATATAATGAATGTAATTTATATAGATACTATAAATAATGGCAGGTAACATTTTATATAAGCCTAGGTATTTCGAAGTCATTTTCAAACGTGTTTTCGAACAAGTATTTTGTCACCTGCTTCTACATTCTATAGCATAATGCCTGATGTACCGTCGTAATGTTAATTGTAATAAATGTGTTTATTTGAATATAATTACTTTTATTCTTTAAGAAAAAACTGAGCTAACTAAGCTATGTCAAGGCCAATTTAAATGGAAACAAATCTAAATTTTGGTCTGAATTCTAGAATGTTTAGAACAAATGCCAACATGATACGTATTATGAAAGTGAAAATAGATCTGAGCTCTCAAGTAAAGGAATTACATTGATTAGGTATGCAACTTAGGTTGGTGTTTACTAATCACGTATAAAGTATGTTCTTGTAACAATAATATTACTAAGATTTTCTATAAAGAAAAAATATAGCATTTTGGACAAATAAATGTTGAGAAATATTAATGTAAAAGCTACAGAAAGAGACACGATTTATCAATAGGCAGAACCCATGTGGAGCAATAAGCAAAAGTAAGGATAGCTAGCAATATCTAATATATGAAATTCTCTTGTCACGCTGTTACCCATACTCCTTCAAAACGGCTTGACCGATTTTTATGGAATTTTGTATTCATACTGAGAATCGGCTACTATCTAGTTCTTATACCCCTGAGTGATAAGGGTACACCAACCCCGACATTATTTTTTTAATTATTTGGCTTGAAAAAATAGACCATACCCTAAATTTGGACTCTTCTACCACCATTCCTTATTTTTTAAATTGGTATATTCGTCATAATGTATGTGCCAAAACAATCTTTGCCAGGGTCAGCTAGTTACTTAAATAGTTCTTACTTTCAAGTTTATTATTTTTCTTAGACATTAACCTATTTGGCGCATCACGCATGCCAATTATACTGTTGAACTACTTGTGGTCCAGTCTCATGTTGTATTATGTAAATTATTATTCTCATCTGGGTCAAAATTAAATAGAGCTAAGGCTGTTTGATTTTTCTCCATTACATAATTATTTTTAAGCGCCCCTTCAGTTCCAAACATTTTTGCAACTACACTTTTTTTTTAAATTCTATATTGGAGCAGATGGGACTCCAATATATAGAACACCGCCGCCCATGAACAACCGCGCCATAGTCCGAGCATTGGTTGTGGTATCGCCTTTTACGCCGCTCAAGCGACACTTTTAAGGGCCTCTGATATCCACACTCACTCTGCGAAACACAGTGCGAATACCGTTGGCTGAGTATTTTGTGAGCCCGTGGTATCAAAAAACGTTCTATGATAATAAAAATTGTAAATCTTCTCTAGTTATTAAAAGAGAGTTAGATAAACTCATTGCTTCTTATTTGTTTGTGCTTAATTTGAATGATTTCTCTGATTTCTGACTTAACACCCCTTTTTATTCTCAGCAAAACACCTATTGTACTGTCCTATTTTAGTTAAGTTTGAGCCGGTTTACCGAATGAAATTCAAGTTTTATTCAGATCAATACGTGCAAGGTTTGTGAGAAGAGGCGCCCTATAAATGTTTGACCTTGATACGATAACATGAAAAAATAATAATTTAAATACATTACGATATTTTTATAGCACCCCTATTCTAATATATAATAATAGATGAATAATATTGAATCTTAAAATTTATACATTCAGGAGTACTTTGTAGTGTTAATATATTTTTTTTACTAAACACTAAATTTTAATAAATTTTCATAAAAATAAAATACTTAAATATTTCGATTAGGTATTTGTTTAAATGAAATAACATTTCAATAAAAAAAAATTAATGAGTGATTTCACAGACCTTATATTTCTTATATTACATAGGTACACTGAAATAAGACCAAAAAGGGAATTATATACATAAGTTATATAATTTATAAGTTAGTTATATAAATAAAATGTTTATAAATAAATTACTTTCGCGCCTCAACCAGTCTTCAAGGAGACGTAAGTATCCTACGTACGTGATTGGCTTGGTTACTGTTATATAGGAAAGATATTAATAAAAACTTTCTACATGAAGAACATAATGGAAAAAATATTTTTAGAAATTTTTACGTGTTTCAGGTTCGTTATAATAATAGTAAACATGGTACTTAAGGTATTTTTTTAAAAATATTTGGTTTGGTTATGAGACTCCTAAGCAATAGATTTGCATTAATATTAAAGCACAAAGTTGCCATTTAATATTGTTACATTATTCCATCGCACGTAGAACAAATAAGGCCGATCAAAAATTATGCTCTGTTCCGGAGTTTCGTCCCATTCTATTCCTATAACCATTAAAAACTGTTTTATTAAAGTTTTTTCATCATACCGTCTGGTATAAAATTTAGATGGAGCTGTATATGTCTATGTAAACGACCGTCAAATATAATTTTCGCTGCAAAGATAATGAAACTAAACTGCTCATAGCAAATCAGTGAAACAATGGTGGTATGCGGTCCAAGTAGAAATACTTTTAAAATTTATGGTTAATATAGAAATATAAGGTTATTAATTGGGCACTTTTATTTACCATCATCTTTGAACGCGTATCGTCCAGCTTCAGCCCAAAACATGATCCTCTGAACGGCATGAGAAAGTTTTAATTCATCACAAGGTTTCTCCACTAACCGACGTATTCCCATCTAAAAATAGATTTATGTGATTTTTGATTGATTATATTTTCCCCGTTATTTGAAAATTCTCAAATAAAAAAATTCTAACTTGAATAGGTAGGATGTTTCAGAAAAAAATACCAACTGCTTGCATTTTGGCGGGTAGGAGTAGATTCATGCGCAAAGTGAATATTGGTAGGGTTGCTGCTATTCGTTTACTCTGCATTCTATCTATAATAGTTTGGACGCTGGTGACAGACATTTTAGTCGCAAGACTTCGAAGACTGCGTCCCCGAGGAATGACCATGAAAATAGTTAGACCAGTCGTTGCGTATTTTATCTCCAAAGCCTGCAAAAAGATGGTGTTGAAGTGTATAACGTCGAATGTATCTTACGTTCTCAATATGCGCCTTACAGGTTAATAAATAAACATATATACCTCCCAACAAGTAGGTATGGACTATGCATTGAACTCTTATCAACAATTACTCGATAGATACAATTTCCAAGCGCAAGGGGCGGTTATTGTATCAAATATCAACCGATACAAATTGTGATGTTTTTTTTCGTTTATCGTACATTCAATTCATTATCCACAATGAGACTACACGCTGCCATATATTTGTTATTTTTGGTTACATATGTACCACGTTCAATTATAGCCGACTGTATCAACGAGCGGGAAGACCAAGAACCTCACGAAGAAGCCAAGTTGCACACAGATCTCTTGAGTTCATACAATTCTGGCTACCGACCTGTAAAAGACCATAAGACAACTGTAACGGTAAAGATCCGCTTCGCCTTTAAGTATATAAGTTTCGATAGCTTGGAAGAAACCTTTACTGTACATAGTTGGGTTGCTATGATGTGGAATGACGAGTATTTAAAGTGGGACCCATCATGCTACGGCAACATTAAGGAACTGCAAATCGAGAGCAGTTCGATATGGACTCCTCGGATGTCACTATTCAACTCAGATGCGTCGATGTACGATTCAGACTCAATTTATACAACATGCTTGGTGGACAACACTGGGTTAGTGACATGTGTGCCACATTTAACCCACTCCGGCATATGTCGCACGTCGCTCATCAGTTGGCCGTACGATGTGCAGAAGTGTTCCTTCTATTTCGGCTCTTGGATGCACACCGGTGAGCAGGTGAACTTCACGTTTTACAGAAACAAACCCATCGTGCTTAATGACTTTCAAAACGGCCCAGGGTGGAAACTGCTCAATGCTACAAACGAACGCCTCACTGGATCTTATTCCTGTTGCCCTAACACCACGTACCCGATGCTCAAATACACGTTCATGCTGAAAAGGGAAGCTGCCGGACCAGCCGCTATTGTGGTAATACCTTCAGTAGTGATAGTCCTCCTGACTCTGGTCTCTTTGATTCTCGACGTAAAAGACTGCACCAGATTATTCCTGTTATGCTTCAGCCTTTTTAGTCATTTTACCTACTTGATGGAGATTGGTTATGATATTCCGAAGCACAGTTCTGACACTCCGATTATTTTGCTGTTCATCCGTGATTCTATGCTGGTTACATTAATGGAAATATTGGTGACATTATTTTTGATGTCTTTAAGAAAACGCTTCTCACCGGCGCCAGGCTGGTTAGTATCAATAAATCGGATGGTTAATAGCGGTCCTGGGAAATATGTAATCTTTACTGAATTCGATCCGAGCGATTCCGCTGAAGTCAAAACTTTGACGGAGGAAAATGTGAATGCCAGCGCAGAGACGAACGACCAGTCACGCGTTGTCGCGGACTGGATGCAGTTTGCGAATATTCTAAATAGTTTTGTGTTTATACTAACATTCATTCTCTATTTTGTATTAATCTGCACTTACATTCCAAAAGACGACTAAGCGGTGGTTTAATTAATGAAATGAATGTAAATGCCCAAATTATATTTACCAATAAAAACTATTATGAATGTATATTTACTTCGGCATCCCATTCTTGAAGATCAGCGTATTGCATAACATCGTTGATGCGCATCATTCGTGTGCTTCTCTCGGACGAATCTTCGTCGTCGTAGAACGGTAACGTTCCGTTGAGTAAAGTGGGCGGAGATCTCCAGCGAGCTCGAATGTATAGCGTTGATATTAAAACTGCGCATACGCCTCCTATCAACTCGTCATCATCAAATGTATCACGCATGGCTCCGCCAGCATCAATTTCCACCTGTACGAGATGTTTTACCCGTTGGTTTAGTAAGTATTCTTACTTAGATTCATATGAATCCATACTTAGTCAAGCGTCAAACTTTTAACTTATTCTTTTTACTGGAAACCGTGGCAAACGAGCAAGAGCCTCGTTTAGGATAAGCGGTGCTCCGCCCACGGACACCCCTACACAAACCTAGCCCTTGCAGGATCACGGTTCATTGCCGGTCTATGAAAATTAAATAGAACTTAACACTTATCTAGTTGCCGATAGTATATCTTAAAAATCGTCGATGATTGTGTGATAAAGTAATCATTGTATAAACTTTTGGGGATAAACGGAACATATTTTTAGAATCCATATTTTAACACCAGATTACTCACCATGTGATTAAGAATGGCGCTTAACTTTTCGGGGGATTCAGTGTTATTTAAATGTTCTATCTTGAAATGGGCGGCAGATGCAGCGCCTTGCAGGAAGTTTTCACTCACGTCAAGATCTTTTCTAAGAACTAATCTCGTTGTATAACGAAACTTGAGACGATCACTTGAAGTGGGTAGCCACGCTTTTATGTTCTTTATTACTTCTATTTTATTCTGTTAATATAATTATTTTAGTATGGTTTTTAATGTGAATATGACATTTAAATAATCGGATTTACAAATAATCTTATTGTAGGTACGTTCATTTTTTACAACACATGAATTATTATTATTGAATAGTCATTACATAGATTAGTTTTCCTTCAATATAAGTTGGCATAGCACCATTTACCTTCGGCTATTGCCTTCAGATTTTTATTTTAATAATTATTCTGCTATTCATAGCAAATTCGAATACAATAAATCAGATATTGTTGTCATCCGTTCAATTTTTAGGAACTTATTAATGTGTAACCACTTCGTCTTTGCTTGATGTCAATAGATTTTAGTCTTTCTGTCGTGAATAAGCTTTTGATGACAATTAAATTTTGGCAATTATATTTTTACAATAAAAATAGAAGAGTGAAATGACACACATACAGAACTTTTGTAAATAAACTATTGTAAATTAGGTACTTTTTGAGAGCCTCGTAGCTTAATGGTTTTAAAAGTGTACCATGAAGCGAGAGACATCAGGTTTGAATCCCAATCTGGACAATTATAATTTAATTTATTCGGTCTCTGGAAGGGCTTGACAGTGGCCGAGCGAGTGTCTTAGTACTGTATAGCATCCGTGGGACAGCTATGCTGAAGTATATGCTGGCGCACTAATTCGGCTGGCTCGTCCAAAGTAATACCACGGGCTCAAAGAATATTCAGCGTGAAACGATAATTGTACTGTGCTTCGCAGAGTGAGTAAGGATGTCGGGGCCCTGTAAAGTGCAGCTTAAGCGGCGTAAAATGCCGGCAACACAACCAATGCGCGGACTGTGGTGCGGATGTTCATGGGCGGCGGTGTTCTCTTACTATATAGGAGATCCCCCTGCTTTGTGGTCTGCTAAAGAATAAAAAACCTTATAGGTTTATCAGCTACAATGTTTTATCAATACCTGTTCTGAGGCATTAAAACCCGTGCACTCATCTATTTCTGACCTCGTTTTCTTATCTACTTCTGTGGAAAGAGCTATCAACACCATTTGTAATACCAATCCAGAAAGTACAAAACTTATCCCATTAATGTACTCAGGGGGACTGATTGCTTGTAGGGCTGCGTATGTAGTCTATAAATAATAAAACAATATAATACATTTAATAAACCAAACACCTATCTATTCACCAGTTGATAATATTACTTATACGAAACAAATTTAGAAATGACATTATTGAAAACAAAGTATTTATGCATTTTTAATTTTCTTAATATACATCGAGTACAAGCAGTGTCTTGCTTTTACTATCTTTATGCAGATAAACCTCGTCCTAATTCAATATACAATATGCACTCCCGTTCAGAAATAATATTACTAAAATGTAGTCTAGTCATGTAGTGATTAAATGCACTCGTTCGCACACTTTCTATTATAGCGAATATGAAGTCAAAGACTGTTTAATTTAATAACTTTCGCTGTTCGTGTCTAACAATTAATATACTTCGATTGTACGTTGTTGAGTTACGCATTTTAAACAGTTAAGTATAATTAACTTTTGTAGCGAGTGTGTCGTATAGCATAAAGATCAGGTTTCAAATCTATGGAAAGCCCGCAAGCTTTATATTGGCTTTGAAACGTATCAATGGAAACAGGAACTTCTCTACCTACACTCGTTAGAAAACAAAACCTTTTAAATTATAATAATACATTATTACCCACCGCATAGAATTTCTTTTCCAGATGATCCAATGATTGTAAAAAAAAGTTCATTACATCCTTTGGATTCTGGAGTAATCCAGAAAAAAATGGTAGTAATTCCTCTTTTGAAATGCCTGTGAGTTCTGCTGGAGTGAAGCTTCGTTCATTATCCCTATTATAAGCTGCTATGGGCGGAGGAATATCACTAAAAAATTCTATTGGAGTACGCATTAATAACCAGTTCCAATATCTGAATAAGCCATTTATAGATTTAGGGATGTTTGGAGGAATTGCCAGATATAAATAATACAATTCTGTTGGATCTTCAAATATTTTATCAACGACATGGCGACCGTGATGTTCGTAATTATTCGTTTTCGTCACTGATGTTATCTCATTAGAGGATGCATTTTCTGGACACAATCTCCATTTATGATCCGTATAAAAGCAATATTTCTCAAAGTTATAGGGCATTAGAAGTGATGGCCGACTTGTCACCGTGTCTTCTGACACATTATTTGATAAATCAAAACTCCGAACACATAGTTTCAAAATAAAACAGGTGTATACGAATGACGTGCTACTTTTTAGCATCATACCTGTTTCGAAGTAATCATTCTATGTTAATCTTTAATTCGCATATCAGACATATTGGAAATTCACGTCAAACTTGCCAAAACCAAACCAAAAAGTGCCAACGCTTCGGCTAATAGTGAAATGAAGTTTTAAACAATATTTTAAACAACGAAACCGATCAAATGCTCTTATCAAACTGCTTGGTTTTCATGCATATCAGTAGAAAATATACTTGGTTCCGCTCTTGTAACTGGCGTCATAGTATATATAATGTTGCTCATTGGTGTCGCCACAGATCATCCCCAATAGATAGAATAAATTAAGCGAAGTTGCGTTAGGGACGGCTGGTGCTAGGATTTGGTTTAAAGTCGCGGCTAAGTCTTAGGGATGGGCCACAAATATTTGATCGCTTATTAATTTAATCTTAAAACAACTCAACTCAACTTTGCAACTCTTTGACCAATTTTTTTAACATAATATATATATTAAACATAAAATTAATAATAATAATATTTTTACCCAAGTGTATTCTAAATATATTAACTTTTTTATTGCAATAACTACATACTTGATTACAATTTCATCCTAATGAATGAGTATCATCATCATCATTTCAGCCATAATACTTCCACTACTAGATATACCTTTGGACCTACATACATACCTGTCGGAGGTGACCTTTATAAGGTCATATTTCCATCTTATGGATAGACGTCCTATGCTGCGCTTGCTGGACCGTGGTCTCCACTCTTAACACTTTTCGACTCCATCGGTCATCTGCTCTACATGCAATGTGGCCTGCCCATTTACATTTTAACTTGCTAATTCGGCAATATAAGGTACAAGTATAAAAATTATAAATTAATATACTATAAAGTCTATTATTATTTTAATGAATTTATAATATGATAGAATATATTATTCCAATATTATGAACAATAATTAAAAATAACAAAATTCACATCTCAGTGGTTGTAGGTCCCGAGAAATCCGTGCTTTATCGGCCCTTTGGCATACGGACAGGTTTATGCAACTTTTTAATAATGGCCGTTGCGGGCATTTACTCCCTCAGTTCGATATTGTGAAGAGCAAAGCAAGGCGTGATAATCTCTTTTATAATTTTTAGGTCTACAAGGCTGTGTAAAAAAAACTTCTTTGAAATATGCCATGTTTAAGAAATTGAGCTTCTAAAAGGTTCCTGCACCTAACACATAGCACCAACAACAATTGATATTTTGTTGTAAACAACTGCGATTTCTGATAGTTGCGAAACATATATGTTAAATATTTGGCCAACACTAAATTCTGAATCCAAGTTAATAAGTGCTTTAATGCGGAATCTATTGGAGTTGATGTATGCCTTACTGAAGTTTGCATTTAAGCTTTTTTAACATAGATATCAATAGCTTAGAATACTTCTACCTTAATTCGATTCTATTACATGGATTAAGAGTAAACATTACTCATCATTTTACAAGGTCTAACTTTATCTGTGTAAGCATGTTAGTTTAAGTAATA